>JANHFJ010005259.1:177059-191986 GCA_032468195.1 Cerberus rynchops
GGAATTCTGGGAGTTGAAGTCCATGAGTCATGAAAGAGCCAAGGTTCCCTACCCCTGTCCTAAGGTAATCATCCAGATTTAAGGAGAGATCACATGCCCCCAGAAAGGCAATAAAAAGGTCAGACAGAATGCCAAGCTTGCATACTGCCTTTCAGCCATTTCTTCTATGGCTATGCCAAACCTTCTGTAATAGCTGTTCTAGCCATGTTGGTAGTATACTCCAGGAATCACTAAGGCAATGGAAAAAGCTTAAAACAATCCTTTAACAACCTTTAACAAAGTCAAGCCCCAGGAATAAAAGTACCACAAAGGGAGACAGGGAGAAGCTCAGGCTCCAGACATAAAATCTGGGCGTACTGCCAAGAACCATTAAGGCTATTACAATGTAGAGGCAGAGGCAGAGGCAGTTTCTGAAAACACTTAAAACAGCAGGGCAAGAAAAGGATTAAGCTAGAAATACAGGCACACTAGAATGTTTCCATCCTGTGTTCCTTGCAGGATTAGCCCTATAAAGTGGGAAAAGATTTCTTCCAAGGACTTCACTGAACTACTTAGAAAATTAACACATAATTGCTTGTGGGCACCATCATTTTGGTGGTTAGGCCAATTCTTTAATATAAGTCTTCCTTACTTTTCTTGAAGTATTTTAATACCACATTTTGTTACATCAGAGACAAAACTTTTCCTACTGATTATATTTCTTCAAGAGATTGTTCCATAAATAAAACAGGTTAATTTATAAGCTCTTTTCATCATTTTTGATTCTCAGTGGCCTGCATCCTCTAATATGAATTACCAGTTCTGTATTTAATGGTGAAGTGAAAGAGGAAATTTAGGACATTGCTAGTGACTACTATTAAAAGTTTAGATCAATCAGTGCAACTAAATAGTCAATAATGTATTCTAAACAAGCCTCATTTTGTTCACATCTACTTTTGTTTATCTTAGAATAATCAAACTAAGTAGAAAAATCTGTAAATAGGTATGCTCCAAACCCCAATTCTTGCAGCCTGCCTATCAGTCCTTCATGTCAGAAATCCAAGAGTCCAATTAACTTTGATATATACAATAACCTTTCAGCACAACATAATATCCAATAGTTCCTAGTTTATGTAAATATGGATTCTAAGTATAAATCCAAGTATTGGCAGACTGGAAAAGCAACTGCTCTTGAAGTCCCTTCAAATATTTTTGATCAACTAGGGACTATATTTTCTTGCATACTGCTTAATAGTTATAATTGCTCAACAATTTTTCATATTTCTATATTTAAATGAATATTTCTACTTAGTCCACTATATTTCACTAAAGCATTCAGCTTTCATTGATATATAGCTTCCCAGAACCTATCTTCTCATTTCCACCAAACCTGCTCCTTTAAAACTTTAACTTTTTCAATTTTTAAACACTTTTGAACTAATAGTATTATCATACCAATTACTAAATTCTTAGTGTAGTTGTATGTCATTGTTACCATATTCTTCTCAACACATGTAAATATGTAGTTAGTTTTGTGAATCCCAGTAAAGCTTTACAAATTAAATATAAAAAAGTTGAATCATGGCAACTGGACCAAAATTTGTTAAACTGAGAGGTTTTGCTTCCCGTTCAGGAAGCTTCATCAGTCAAAAAGAAGTAGTTAGAGAATCAGAGTCATTGTAATGTACCAACTCTTGTCACACCAACTTCAGGGGTTTCTCCTCAGAATGTATTATGTCAATGAAGACTCAATCATTCAGACCAAAAGTATCCAAAACGTTGAATTATGGCAACTGGACCAACATTTGTTAAATTTTTGAGGAGAAACCTCTGAAATTGATGTGGCAAGAGTTAGTACATTCCAATGACTCTCTGATTCTCTGCCTAGCTAAGTTTTTATTTTGACTGATGAAGCTTCCTGGGTGGGAAGCTAAATGTCTCAGTTTAATAACTTTTGGTCCAGTTGCCATGATTCAACTTTTTAGATATCCTTGGCCTGCACGACTGAGTCTTCAATGACACTTTACAAGATAAGGATACCATGAGATGTTCTACTTACTTGCTTTCCTAGCCAGGAAAGACCATGAGAATTCTGAGAAAGGAATGGAATAGACACAATAATCAAGTGATAGAAAGCAAATCCATTGGCAACTTATTAAATGGCAAGAAACCTGAGAAGAAATATTTCAAATCATTCAAAGAAAATCCATCTCAATGAACTCACTATGAATGAGGATTGGCCAACATTAAATATATTTTACTGACACCTACTGTATGTAGCTACTGGTTCCTTGATCTTGTCCAGTGCATACTATGGAAGTAGTGAATACTTCAGGTCAAATATATAAATTCATCTATCATACCATCTTGCATAGACCCATGGTGATGCAGTCATTAGCATGCAGTATTGCAGGCTAATTCTGCTAAATGCCAGGAGTTCAATTCTGAGCGGCTGGAGATTAATTTAGCCTTCCATCCTTCCAAGGTCAGTAAAATGAGAGCTCAGATTGTTGAGGACAATATGCTGATTCTGTAAACCTCTTAGAGAGCACTGTAAAGCACTATGAAGGGATGTATAAGTCTAAATGCTATTACTATATCTTGGATGGAATTCTACAGGATTGAAGCATAATAACTGTAATAAGGTTAATATATTATAGTACGACCTCATGAAAAATTGCAGTGTTACAAAACCTTGACTACTTTACCTTCACAATGCTTTTTATAACTTTGTATGCAATTATTAAATTTGTATAGTGATTTGCATTATTTGTGTAATAATTACACAAATCATTTAAATCACCTCAGCAACATTTTTCCAGTTTAAAGAACCATTGAGAATAATGGAAACTTTCTTCCAACCAATTATTCAATTAAATCAAGGTTTCATTCTAAAAAATTGGCTTATTCTGCTGTGGGTTATCATTCAATCCTCAAACTCCTGCTCAAGTTTTTATTGGGAACCATTTTTTTCCCCTTCAGCCACAATAACAATTCTTAAATTCAAGCACCAAAATCCTTAAATTAGCTAATAACCTATTATCATTGAAAGAACAGAATCATAGATATCATTTCACATACTTCTTCTAAAATAGAGTATAGGAAAAGAATGGAATATAATAATGAAGAAAACAATTTATATTTAATTTAGATATTGTTGTTACATAAATAGAATTTAGATCACAATATAGCTTTTGATAGGACATTTTTCTAGAGCAGGTTCCAGAATCTTTTTCAGTCTGTGTGTGCTGGAGTTTTGGATAGATTATTGAACCATTAACAGAAACAAAAGCAAGTTGCTACTGAAAGATCCAAGAAGTCTCTGCACAAGAAATGGTGATAACACTGTGGCCTTCTTCATACATCAGTGGTCTTGTCACTGGTGAGATGAAGCCACTACTAACCCAGAGGTGTGTTATTTTATATCCTATGAGATCTTGCTATGCTGAGAGATATGCAATATCTGTGTACATGTTTATCACAGTGGATTTATAAAGAGCAGAGCCATCAACAGCCTTTGCTATCTTGCAATAAAAAGGTTAAAACATAGTAAAAATAAATTATTGTACATCCTGAGAAAGGCATATAAAACAGCATCCTGTTTTGAAAATATGAGGAAATGGATGGCATTTTTTCAATATAATATAAATGAAGATAGAGGTTTTTTTTTTTAAACTGATTCCTAACAAAAGACTTAATAGCCAATATTTCAAACCTCTTTCCCATCCTATTCTGGCTTTTGAACTGAAAAGCTTTCAATCCTGGATTTAAGGATATAACTATATAACAAACCATTTATTTATTTATTTTTGTATTTCAAAATTTTTATTCCAGTTTCCAAACTTTAACTCACAATTTACATGTTTCTTTTTCCAACGTTTCAACATCATTACTAATAATTATATATATATATGTTACAATTCAGTTATTAATAATCATCTATCCAATAATAATAATCATATATCTTATGATTTTCTTAATACTAATAATCATATATTTTACAATTCAATTACTGATAATCACCTAATAGTAATAGTCCTGTATCTTACAATTTCCTTATTGATATTAATAGTCATATATCTATCTAATGATAATAATCATATATCTTACAATTTCCTTACTGATTGTATATCTTACAATTTGGTTACATTTAATATAACAATAAAACTAAGACAGTACAACTAATTAAATTTGTTTCTTAACCAAGTATACGATTTGTCCCATACTAGATAGTATTCTGAATCTTTTTTTGCCTTTTCTTTTGATCCATAGTTAGCCTATCAATCTCTGCACAATCGAGCACTTTTTGAATCACTAATTTTTCCGTGGGTAAACAATTTTGCTTCTAATTTTGAGCAAATGCCAATCTCGCTGCGGTCAAAATATGTAATATCAAGTAGAATGTCTCTTTTTTATAGTTCCCTCTCTTTATTCTGAGTAGAAAAAGTTCAAATTTGAGTTCAATCTATTGTTTTATTATTTCTTCCAGCCATTTTATAATTTTAAGCCAATATTTCTTTGCTTCTTTACATGTCCACCACATATGAAAATAAGTGCCTTGATTAAATTTACATTTCCAACATTCTGCTGATCTGTTAGGTGACATTTTTGCCAGTCGGGCCAGGGGTAGATGGTAGCAGTAGAACATTTATACAAATTTTCTTTATATATTGCCGACATTGTTAATTAGTAGTTTTTTCCCCATAGGTATAACAATCCATTTATAATGTTGATGATACCATACCATCAACATAGTCTAGAAGTTTATTCTTAAATATGATTAGCCAATTAGTAACAACTTATCAATCAGGGTTAGAGATCATGAAGGAAAAAAGAGGGTCATTCTTAAGCAATTATATTTTAAAAATGAAATTCCATTGTAGGTTGACAAAGTGATAAAATGTGGTGTTTCAGTACAGTGACAAGGCCTTGGAATAAAATTACTAGTTCACAACAATACTGGCAAATCTACTACTAACATATACATGTCCTTGGCTATAAAGGACATATTAACCTTCCTAAAAAAGAAAAGAAAACATATTTCCTTTTCAGTCTGTTAAAATAACCTTCCTTTGCCTTATGGATTAGAAAGAATCTTGCGTTATCACTAGCTGGGCTGATTGTCTAGATATATCAGTTATTTCAAACACATTACTGTGTCCTGTATTTCCATGCTTATTATTGTACAACTTGATACCATTCAATACATGCTTCTATGTAACATATATTTAACACATATGTAACATGTGTAACATTTTTAAAGGCTAAATATTTTACTACATAGAAATAATAATAGATATAAATATAAATTATCAACTATACTAAAAGATACATAGAGAGTAGGATGAGCAAGGAGGAAAGTGGGATTTGTTAATCTATCAACTGCCTCCAGTGTGATGCTCCTTCACTGGGACCCCAAATCAATTGGCAGAGTCAGGTCTTCAAGCTCTTATGGAAGGTCAGGCTGGTGGAAACTAACCTTACTCTAGGGGAGGCATGATAGTCCAAAGGGCAGAAGTGATAGGCGAGATGGAGTTTTTCTCCTGGACCCCACCAGACAGAATTCCCTGGCAGACAGACACTGAGATATACCTGCTCTGACGACATAGGTGGTATGGGCCAATCCCATTGGGATGAAACAGTTCCTCAAGTAACCTAGAGCCATGCCATGAAGATCTTTAAAGATGATAATCAATACCTTGAATTGTACCCAGAACCAAACTGGCAATCAGTGCAGTTTGCAAAATATAGGTATGACAAGGGCCACTATAGATGTGCCTATGCTGCCACACTCTGCACCTATAATTTCTGAATGCTCTTCAAGCATTCAGTTCCTCAAGCAAGGTGAGTAAGGTTCAATGACTGAGCACAGGGATTCCTGATACAGGAAAAGTCACAATGGACACACAACCTGAAGTTACGCAAAGGCTCTCCTAGTTGCAACTGCCACCCATTCTTCAAGCAGGAGTCATGAATTCAGGAGAATCCTGAAATTGCACAGATCTGTTTGGAATAATGCCACCTCATTCACAACTAATTATGTTAAAGTTCTGGATCTTAGAAGCCCCAAAGCTGTTTGGTCTTGTCAGAGTTCAGCCAAAGCCTGTTGTCCCCTATTAAGACCTTACAGCCACCAGGCACTGCAAGAAAACAAACAGTATCACTTGGGTCACTAGGAGTGTAGATTTAGAGTTGGATATTGTCAGCATACTGATGATACCTCAACAAATGAGGATGAATGATCTTACCCAGCAGCTTCACATAGATGTTAAATGATGTTAGTGGCCATGGGCTGGACCTCTCACTCCCAGACCTCAAAGCCAGCCCAAAAGGATACCATGGTCAATGGTATCAAAGGCCAAGGAAAGGTCAAGAAGAAAAAGGTTGCATTACCACCATCCTGCTCTTATCATAGATCATCAATAAATGCAACCAATGCTGTCTCTGACCCATAAATGGGCCTGAATCCTGATGAAAAAATCCAGATAATCTGTTTCATCCAGGACTTATTGAAGTTGCCAGGAAACCACTTTTTTAACCACCTTCCCTATAAAGGGCAGATGGGAAACAGGATGAAAGTTGTTTAAGCAGGTGGGATGAAGTGATGTTTTTTTTAAGGAAAGAGTGGACCAGGGCCTCCTTAAAATGCACTGGAAATGTCCTATCCTACATATAACTGATACAGTTTCACATTAACACTTCTGGAACTGAAAGCCTAAATTAAATCCACTTAATCTGTATATGTTAATGGTTTTTCTATTATTTACATTTGCCATTTTTGACACATATAACTACACCTGTACTTGGATTAAGTGTAGCTAAAGTTCCATATTTACACTATTTTATTATAGATTGAGAATTTAGGGAAAGATGAATCTAGTGAAAACACAAAAATTAAGAACTGCTACCTCCTCTTCCTTCTGTAATATCTGGATTTGAAAATAATCAGTATTTGGGTTCTTACTGTTTAGTTATTTTACTTATCTAAAAAGAAGAGCTTCAAATATGTCCCCACCTCTACTGAAGGATTTGCACAATTTTAGAACAGGGCAGCATAATAAGTGTGTTAGTCTCAAATGTTTCACAAGGTTTTTGTTGGTTTTATCACATACACATAATAGTCTTTCCCAAATTGATGCCATTCTCAGTCACTATTTTGTAGCAGTTGAAGTTCAGAGACTGCCTTTCACACAAGTCAATTCCAATAACTAAGCCACAGAAAGCAGAGCCAATGATAGTGCTAACCAAACTTAGCATTTGATGTACATATGCTTCCTAGGACTTTATCTTAAGTGGCTAAATAAGTATATTATGTAACTGGTGCTAAGGTGCTTAAACATTTTGTTTGGAAATCTTGCAGACAGAATATGTGGTATGTTTAGAGAAAAATGGAAAGCAGAGTTGAAATTTACCAGCTGTCAATCATTTATTAACAGTTTAATTATGGACATCCCATTTGAGGTGCTCATGGAGTGGGAGCTTTCATTAAAAATAACTATCATGCAATATGGCTGGGCTTTGCTTAAAATTTAAGTATAATAGAAATGTTGCCCATTTTTTCCCCATTGCTATTCTAAATACAACGTTTGGTGGTTGTGAGGTAGACTGAGTGCAGGAAAGCTTATGCCATCATAAACTGTCATCATAAACTGTCACAAAAGATGTCACAAAAATATACCAGGGTATTCTATTAGTAACACACAGGGACACATTCTTCTTCCTCATACACATACACAGAAATACCAAAACCGAGGCAATTCGCTTTTCTCTGGCAGCGCCAGAACATTTTACCTAATAAGTAGTATTTTAAACAATTCCTCCATGGAAGGATAGCATTGAAAAGCCTTCTATGAGCGGATAACCCCACATGCCCTTGATTTGTCAGTTGGCTGATAGCGATCCCAGCTGTTCAGCGGCACTCCACGTGGCCTCAGATCGCTTCCAAACCGGCAAGAACCAACCCGTGATAGCAAGTCAGTCAAGCCCCCGGCTCATGACATCCCTTCCTCCACAGATGGATCAAGACTGTGTCTTTCTATTGGGCAGCTCCACGCGTTTTCCATTGGCCAAGTCCGAGGTGGGTTCTTACTAACGTTTAGTATCCTGACGACAAGATCTGTCCGCTCGTGGCAAATCATACGGTTGCGGAAGATTTCCGGCACCGAGGTTCTGCCACCCACCATGGGGCGTGATAAGAAGTTAAGTCAAGCAGAACCAAACGGGTTCGATACACATCGGCCTGGACAGAAATATACGCCACCTCCCGCCCATCTCGGTTAACCGGTTTCTCCCGGAATTGAAGAGGAGGAGAAAGGGCCGGACTTTCCAACGAACTGGATACGGAGAAAGGACGCGTGATGCTGCGGCTGCTTCTGTCCCCGCCTTAGTCCTGGTCCTGCGGCAGCGCACAATTAACGGATTGGCCCCAGAGGTATACACTACGGCGTGCGCCGGCCTTGTCACCTTCCCCCAAACAACCTGCGGTGCTTATCCCACTAAATTGAAGCCCCAATTCAGAACCGCTTTCAAGATGGCTGCTTTTAAGTCCGGGTGGAGGGAAACGTAATTGCAATGCTAGAGGCTGTGGCCTCTTATAGAGGTAAAACTGGGTTTGTTAGTTTCCTAGCCTAGGAGATTCGGGTGCAAAACGTTGCGGCGTCGGAAGAGGGAGGATATTAATCTGACATTCGGCGTGGCACAAGAGGGTCCTTGGCTAGGCTCCCTCATCACCCCATAGCGTGATGTCTGGGGCGGGTTAGGGGGGGAAAAAGTGAACTTGCGTAAGTGTCCCTCTGTACCCTGGTGTACGCGGCCTAAGGTGTATCTTTTTGTCAACGGGCGATTGGCAATTTCACAAGTCACTGGGGCATCTCTGGTCATCTATCAAATGGGAGGGGGAGGCGGGGTTTGTGCTGTTACCTCCCCCTTTCCAAGGGCAAGCAGTTCTGAAAGTGCCGGAGAAGGTGGTAAGATTTGAGGGTTCGTTTGTTCATTCAACTTGGTGGCAGCCTTAGTCCTTCGGCTTGCCAACGGTTCACAAGAACATCTCCCACGCATCTCCCCACACGTACACTTAGCGACCCGCGAGGAAGACATCCACATGGTGAACGGGGGGGGGGGAAGGGGGCTGTTGCCCACCAATCCAGAGCAACGCGCCCCAATCACAGCAGCAGCAGCAGCGAGGTGACAAAAAGGACACTCTTCTGTGCCTTCCGTGCCGGGGGTGCGAGAACGCTGGCCAGACGTTCCTATAACGTTCCTATACAGTGGCGCGCACTCTGAGGTCAGCAGCGTGTTAGGAGCAGGGACAGAAACACGAAACTAGGCAATGGGCACGCTTGGCTAGAAAAAAAACAGACCGTAGGCTGCTGCTACCGCCCCTTGCCTCCACCCCAGCCGCCCTTCCCAAGCTCGGCCGAGAGGGACAGGTTTTGCCTTAAAGAACCCACTGCATCGATCTCTTTTACGTTACCTGGCTTCGTGTCTCTGTCTCTTTCTCTAAGCTTGGGCTGGGTTGGCTCTAAGCTTGCCGCCGCCGCGCCGGTTCCTGCTCCCTGTCACTGGGTGAATGGGATTATTTATTTATTTCCCGTGACGTGATCCGCAGCGGGAGAAGGAGGGGGGAGGAGGAGGCGGCAGGCAGCTGAGGGGCCTTTTGTGTAGCCGGTCTGAGGCTGCCTTCAACCGGAGGTCGAGGAGGAGGAGCGGGAAGCAGTTCGCCGTCACCCGACCTGTCCTCGCCTGCTTTTGTTGTTGCGACTGCTGTTGCTTCCCCTGCGAAGGATTGATGTCAAGGGCAGTTGGGAGCCTGAGTAGCATCCCCCGCTTAGGCGAAGTAGGGCGGAGGGAGGCGGAGGCGCCTGCTGCTGAGCTCCAGCCTCTAAGCCGGCAGCTCTCCCTTCTCGTTGGGCGGCCAAAGCAAAGGTGGAAAACATGAAGGAGCCCGGCAGGATGCGGCGAAGGAATTGCGAAGGGACTCAGAAGAGCCCTGCGAGATTCTCGTTGCCGGGGCTGCTGTAACCCAATTGCGCTAATACAGTTCGAGGCGTCGCTTTGCTTAACGCCTTTTCCTTCATTAGGAGGGTGAAGCTGCGCGACTGCTGCAAAGGCAGAGGAGCCACCCATCCCGTCGTTACAGCGAGCGCATCCGCTTGCTTTTGCGCTCGACCGGTCTTCTTAGGAGCAAAGATACTTTGCTCTCATATCCGCGTTTCTTCCGATGATGTGGACGGGCCCTGAGATCCCGGAGAGCAGTTTTCGTCTCCCTGCTCAGAGTCAGGATAAATAGGAGTGCTTTTCGTTTGCATCTTAGGGAAGTAAAATTTACGAGGGCCGCTCTTGGCGGCGTGCGAGCGGGTACCGGTTTCACTTGAGAGGCAGCAAGACTTATTGCCAAACTTGTGTTGAAACTGCAACTGTAAATTCCTCATAATCTTTCCCCGAGTTTCTCTGATTCATAGCAATGTTTTGGGCTAAATCCTGCCTTATGGAGGCTTGGAGAGTGGCAGCCTCTTGCAAGATTTCTCTTCCAAAGTGACTCTTGGAGAATTTCTTGCTTCTCATCATCTCTCATAGGGTCTGGAGGAGAGAAAAGGAAAATCGAAGCTGCTGTCAATACTTGATCTTTTCTCCCAAGTTATAAAGGGCCATTTCAGATCAGAGGAAGAATTAAATACCTTTTTAGAGGATGTTTGGTAGTTCTGCCATCAGTTCTGGTCCCCCCAAAGCTGTTTTAAACTGATTAGCTATTGCCTTTATTGCCAACAATCCTAGGGTATAGCAGGATTGCTTCTTTGGTTTATTTTGTGCAGCAGCTTTGAGAGATTGGGTTATAGAAATGCTTTTCACTTTTTCCAACTGCATCCATATGAAAAGGATGTAAAATGTTTTACAGAGCCTTCCCCCTAATCTACCTCCTTATTTCACTTTAAGTTTGTCTGGCAGTCTGCACCACTTTCTGGGAGCTGGAAGAATCAAGCCAGCTCTGTTTAGTATGTCTACAGCCAAACTTCCAGGAGACAAGAATTTCCAGAAAGGAAGAAATTGCTTCTGTGCAAGCTCCCCAGAAAGGAGGAGTTAGTTAAGCTAGTTAAGCAATTAACTATCCTCACATTGGTTTCAAATATAAAGCATCTGAGCCAAAAAGAAATCGTTTCAGCTGCTGAAGGATTGATATGGGAGTAATCCTAAAGTGTTACATCATAGAAAGCTGTCTTTTGCTCACAGCAAAATACAGGCTTGTCTTGTTACTATCTTTACTTTGTATCAAATGCATTCTCCCCCATCCACTTTAGAATTCCCATGGATGAAAAAAAAATTGATTCAAATTTAGGTTTCTTCTGTTTGCATTGAGATCTAAATATCACAAGACATTTTTATTAACCTCACTGACTGAATGTAAAGATTATTCCAGGCATGTTTTACTGTTAGCTGCATCCGATATCAATGAAACTCTCCACCCTATAGGTTTTGTGTATTGTTTTAATTCCTATTGTAGAAGTTCACTTTTCATATGGGGTTTTCACAGAACCATTGTTATACCAGAAGCATTAAATAGATTTTCAATTTATTTTGACTAAGATTTAACAATGCTAAATCACTTGGCAAATTTTTATTCTTGCTAGTCCATAAAACATGGGGCACAAACTCCTTTGGTGTGCAGAACCTGTTCTTTAAGCAATCAAAAGGGATGGGGCTTTGAATATCAACATACAAGTTCTACTCTTTCTACTCAAGTATAATAAAATTGCTATGGGTGCCCCTGAACAGTAGCTTCAAGGTGGGAGTGGATGACTGAATGTATTCAAGGGTTTCTTTTTACCCCCTAGTTTCTTGCAAAAAAAAAAATCCCTGTTTTGGGGGCGGGGGAATTTTAATCTCTGCAAGGACTGAAAAAAAGAGAAAAACAAGCCAGTTTGGTCTAGTAGTTAAGGACTGGGCTAAGAAAGGAAGAGACTGTGTGCTCAAGTCCCACCTTGGCCATGAAAGCCAACTTGTGACCTTGGGCCAGTCACTCTCAGAACCCACCTCACAGTTTATTGTCAGGAAAATAGGAGAAGGAAAATAGTTGGATGTGTTTGCTGTCTTGAGGTTTTTTTTTTGTAAAAATAATAAAGGCACGATATAAATAAAATAAATAAAAATAGTTTTAAAAATAGTTCCCATAGACCCTTAGGGGTCTGTGGAATCCAGTCTGAAAAAGCCAAACATAACATGATGATTGAACTTATAAATTATTTAAACTCTGTTTTTATATTTATATAAGCACTAAAGCTATTAAAGATATTAAAACAAAAATGTAACATATACAGGTGGTCCTTTACTTATGACCCGAACTGGGACCAGCTAAGCTAAGCAAGGCAGTGAGTCACACCCAATTTTACATCCTTTTTGCCATAGTTTTTAAGTTCATAAGTTCCTGGCACAAGTATTGGCACATAATGCTATTTTTTTGTGTCCCAAGTTGGCTTAACAATTTATTCTTTTAATACTAGCATGAAGAGTGCAAAATTATCTTCTATACAATGATATAATAAATATATAATTTATACATAAATATTATTACCCATAGTTGTTTTTGAGTATAATCTTTTTATGCTGACCAACTTGGATTAATTCTGTATTGGTTTATCATGCACGCAATAAATCAATTGATAAATCATAAATCAATAAATCGATTGATAAGTTGTAAGATAACTAGGAAACTAAAATTGAAATCTTTATGGAACCCTTGTGTGCAAATTGATACATTATGTTTGTATAATTTGGGGTAAGAAAACCTTTAGGATTTTCATTTTTTACCTTTTCTGGATGTATGCATATCTTTTCTGCTAAATTCATTTGAGTCCTACTAAGCTATAGAGATTTATGAATCAACAAATCATGCACTATTTAATACCTTTTTCATTTATTTTGTAACTGAGTCATCCAATATGAGATGTGCCAATGTGAAATAATAATCCCTTTGGTGTAGTCAATTTTAGCAAACAACTTGTTCAATTGTGTGAACATTTTATTAAATTAGCAATCCTGTCCTGTGGAAATCTTACATATATTAAATTTCCTCATGACTGTGAAGTTCTGCAATGATTCGAAACAAATTATATACACTTATAATAAACATTCTAGAGATCTCTGTAAAGAAATCATTGATGCTCATCAGTCTGGAAAATACGTCTTCTTCAGAACATTCTCTTTTTCAGAACAAACTTGGTTAAATTGTCCTCAAACTAAAACTAAAAAAAGATCAAATTACTTGATATCTTCCAAGATGTTTGCTGTTGCACTGGGACCATCCTGTTGAACATTTTGCTAAAAAAAATATTTCAGTAGTAGTTGGCAAAATCTTAGGAATCCAGGCATAATTTCTTCAGCAAATTCACTGTGTCTTTTAACCAGTCTATCTTACAGGGTTGTTGTAGAGCTAAAATGAAAGATTTTTCTGTAAGCTGCCTTGAGCTCAAGTCAGAAGTATCTAGCAAAAGGGAATTGTTTTATCATGAAAACAGAAATGTCACTGCCTTTCTGTAGTGTTTAGCAACAAAGCTTGGGATATGAGAAAAGAAAGGCTAAGACTTTTATATATAAAAGGGAAGAAACCATAAGGAGAGAACATGCAAGATTTGAAGTAGGACTGAATATAAATTCTGTATCATAAATTCTGCCTACTAAGAGACTGTTAACTGTTTTTTATAGCTATAGTTCTAGATCACAAGAAACATTTCATTCCTATCCATATTTGTCTAAGTCTCTGGACAGTTATAGCTAGATTGTGCTAATGTTAGGAAGCCTGACCACAGCTGGATGAAAAGCAACATACACATCTGATAAACAATAAATAATGCAAAGAGGTGTTCCCAAACCCTGCCTACCCCATCAACTAGCTCAAGTAATCAAAAGATGGACAGTCAAAGAGAGGATGTAATAGGATGAATTTTAAAAGTATACTGGATATTTACACATACTATGTTAAAAACAATGTTCAAGACAACATAAATGCAAGTAATTTTATCTTCCCCAGGTTTTTTTGTGGTCTTCCCTGCTATACAATAGGCATAGTTACATGCATTAATGGGGTTTCATAATCTTCTCTTTGGAAATTTTTACATCATCCTAGCTACTTCCTGACCTGTTTATGTCCTGCAGCTTGACAAAAAAGCAAGAAACGTTTTAAACTCTGAAAGTTAATTTGCAAGAAATCATGTCAGGAGCCAGTTCTGTTTGTCCATTCAACAAAAATTTTCACAGAAACATCCAGCTCTGGCTTCCAAAAGTTTCCCAGAACATTCAAGAATCTACTAGATCCCATAAATGTGATCTGACAGCAGGCTATATAATGGATGTCCAACATCCAAAGGTAAGGAATAGAACAACGACCAAAGTTTACCATACATCTTACCATGATAGGAGAAACTACAACCTGTCTAATATTCAGATCCTTTTTATCTTAGTCAAAGAGCAAACTGAGCCTACAGCCTGCCACGTGGATTTTCCTGATGACAGCCTGAGACAGACTAAGACTCTTATAGAGCTTTGAAATTATGGTTGACTTTTTAAAGGTGGAATACTTTCCTAAATCAAATAGTAAATTTGAAACTATTTCATTTGTCTTGATCAGGAGACCATGAAAAACAAAGAGGCCAATATATGACTAGAATTCCTCCATCCAGTTGGTTGACACAGCTCTGGAAAAAGGCTCACTCAATTCTGAGGAGCAAGCTAACACCAAGACAATTTTCCTTGAGGCATGAGAGAGAAGATGCCTCATTTTTTGCCAGCTGATGAATATGCCCTAAGAATAGTCACCATATGACCACTCAGAGAGGCCTGGAATTTATTTAAAATTTATATGGGCATCCATTTTACATAGATGGGTCAAAATATAATAATGACAATAATATTTATTTTATTTATTAATTTAATTTATATACCGCCCTCTCTCCCAGAGG
>JANHFJ010005261.1:0-12943 GCA_032468195.1 Cerberus rynchops
TAAAAAAAGAAGAAAGGAAGCGAGGTTATAGCCTTCCCCTCTTTCCTTGCTTGCTTTTCTCCAGCAGTCAGGCTGTCGTCGTCCAACGCAGCCTCCAGCAGCAGCAGTTGTTCCAGAATAACTGCCTCTTCCCACCAAGGCAGCGCGTCCTCCCGTCCTCCATCCCCACTGCCGCCGCCTCTTCCCAACAAAGAAGCACGTCCAGGCAGCCCCTGCAACCACCTCAGCCTGTCGGCCGCCACAAAGCTCCAGCTAGGCCTCCCGCAACTGCGCATGCATGAAGCTCCCACATGTGTGTACAACTGTGCAAAAATGTGGTTGCGTGGCATGCGCGCGCTATCGTGCATGCGCTCATATTTGGCACTCAGTGCCAAAAAGGTTCGCCACCACTGGAATAGATTGCTCCTTTGTTCCACTGTGGGTGTAGAAATTTTGTGTCAATAAAGAATTGATAGCTGAAATTCAAGGAAGCAAAGAAGTACCATTCACTGATACTTTGTAACATTGTTCAAAGATTAAGGGAAGGAGGGAGGGTGGGAGGACCATTGCAGTACAGTGGACATAATGTAAGTAAGAAAGAAGAGGATAGCTAGGAACTATCCTAGCTATCCTTGCCCACAGAATGGAATGGAATGAATATACCAGACTCCATGTTTATGAGTCATTACTAGATCAACTGGAAGAAAAAAAAAGGAAGCTGCTGACTAGCTCAGACCCTAGCAACTCATGAAAAATCATCAGCCACCAGAGACAATGGGCAAGTCAAGCAGTATAGGCTAGATATCATTAAACAGGAATAAAGTTGATTAAACACTCAAAATGACTTAACATGTCTTCAAATATGAAACAATACTTCTGAAGTATTTTTTCAAAACAGAGGTTGGGCTATATTTGCAATAGGCTTGGACTAGGTGGAGGTATTGTTCTTGCACTCAGGATAAGGTTAATGACAAACTGATTATGGGATAAACAGAAACTGTAGATCTAGCCTAAATCTAAAGAAATTGGATCTGCCTGTGCTTAAAACCCTGAATGCTCTCAAATAGTTGAAGGATCACCTCTGGATATAATATCCAGTCCATATTTAATATGGTCAGAAAGTATTTTTAAAATAGCTTGGATACATTGCATATTCTTTCCCACTATGGAACTTCTCATGTAAACATAAGTGCTACTATCACTGCATTTTTTTTAGTACTAAATATTTTTTGTTTACACAAGTATTTCCATTTATTTAAATGTTTTTTTCTTTTTGATGTTACTGCTTTTATTATTATATTTTGACTACTTATAATCTGCCTGTTTTATGATTTTTGGTCAGTTTTAAATCAAAGTATAAATCTCAGCTTACTGTAATTCTGCAGAGGAATGTGTTACTTTTAAAGTTTTCTATGCCCAAGGAATCCATATGTTGAACAACTATCGAACAACTACTATCCCTAATATGCATAATATTTATGTATAATATATATACATAATATTTATGTATAAATTATTATCCAGTTACAGGTACATCACTGATTCTCTGAATATTTGTTTTCTGATGTGCCTATTATACTGTCATTCTTTTTAGGTTCAAACAGTACAGCTATTTGATTTGTCTGCTTCAGGAATTTATATTGTTGCTTTAATACTTAGAAGCTACCCATAGTTGTGTATGTGGGGGAAGTTTAAAACTACTTACCCATAGCTTGGAATCTAATTAATTTATAAATTACCATTAATTTATGAACATAGAATACATATACTATTTAAATGTTGTGTATTCTCCCACAACTGTTAAAACCTTTTATAAAAAGCTAGTAATCAATGTTATCTATAATATACAATCAGAGACACTGGAAATATTATATGGTATCAGTGTTATACTGAGAAATATATTCAAAAACATGCAGGTTCTTTCAGTTATGTTAGAAATTTGAAAATTTTAAAAGCTGAAAGGTCCAAATGTCCTATAAAATATCTGTCATAAAGGCTCCAGAGTTTCAAAGTTTCAAAACAAGGACTGTTGTCATGCATCATTCTTTATAGGAAAGAAACACTTAGCAATATTGTGTTATGATTTTGCAAACTGTACCTTTATCATTAATCCGTCAACTCGAACATCAACATGTTCTTCTGATTTTGAATTGTCATTTAACTTGTACATGGCCATAAACTGACTGAGACTCTGTTTCATATCCAATACAAATTGATTTAGCCAAAGAATACTTCTCTCATCCAAAGTGAACTGTAGTGCATTTAGTTGAATATACAAGTTTGCATTTGGAACTAAAGGAAATGAAAACAAAATTATATTAAAATGTTTTAAAAATAGAGTTACTATGACTATGATAAGCTACGTGCTTAAAGAATATTGGCACCAAGGAAAACAGTGCTGTTATTAATGTGGCAGTGGTTTGCTTAGTGTGGTACTAGATCTTACTCTTTAATAATATTTTGATAACTGCCATAATAGAAGTCAAATTTGGGAAAAAAATTCACAACCAGTGAAATTTGCAACAAAAAATTGCAATAAATAGCTTTTTATACAGCTATTATCTCTTTTAGGATATTCCATTCCAATTCTAATTTCAGTTCCTTTGTAATTATTCTACTATCCATTTTAATGATGTTCAAAATCTTGTGATGTTGAGCACATTCTGACTTTATTATATTCAGGAGGACAGTCCTTAAACCATTTTTTCTGCAAAAAGCTTGAGGTTCTCCTGAGCAGTCTAATCTTCCTTTACAACAATGAACTACCACCTAAACACTTACTGTTCTTTATGGTATGAATAATAAGCAAACACTAAGGCAGCAACCATGAAGGGGAAAAATCTGATACTCTAACCACCACTTAGACAATTCATTCTGCCTTAAATGCCTGTAAATAAGTGAGAGTAGTTTCTCCCTACCTATGGTACCTATCCACTCTCAAGATCATTTATACAGATGTCTACTTAATATGTATCTGCATATATATGCAAGGTATGCAATCTGATATGCTGCATAAAGGAGTTCCAGAGGCAAATTTCAACTTGTCATGACTATTACATAGATATTTTCTATAAACTTACAAAAAATGTAGAGAGAACATGGCAAAAGAAATAGTGTGAGACACTGACAGATGGACATAGCATTTGCAACTATTTGAAAAATCAATGTAAATATGCAATAGAAAAAATCAAGAAGAAACAGTTCAGTTTTCTGTGTCAGGATTCAAATATTTGATTAGTCTGGTAAACAGGACTGGACAAAGAATTTCATAAGGAGAGTGTTATTTTCCCGTCATGATCTCATAAGGATTTCTCTATAATGAAAGCATCCTTCATATTACCACAAATGGGTAATTTTTCATTGGGCAATAATAAAGCGTTTTAAAGAAGAGCCCTGACAATATTAAAGTGAAAAAATTAAGCATTATTTTTAGACTGAATTTTTAATCATATACCAAATCTTTTAAACCAATGGTCCCCAACATTTCCAGCTCCGAGGATGGCAGAGGTAGCAGCTGGCTATGGTGGCAGAGTGGGATGGTAACACATGCACAACCTAATCCTGCAATACGCAAATGGAGCTTCATGTACTCACTCACAGCTTGTGCAGCCCGGTTCCCAACATGATGTGGACTATTACCAACCCATGGACTGGAATGGGAATGAGAATCTTGTTTCAAACAAGATAAATGTGTTATATGTGGTGCTCAGTAAATAGTCTTAAACTTTGCTTCTGAAATGTTTGTCAAACCTGCCTTATGATGTAATCCTCCAACTTCTCTTCCCTTCTTAGGTTGCAATGGATGAAACATGTTTATTATAATTTCACTGGAAAAAAATATATTGGCACATTCCATATAAGTAGGAATTCTAATTTTGAAATGCTGGGATTAGGTATAGGAAAGCAATAGAAAGTCAATTTGTCTAACACTAGATATTTTTTAATCTTGTTTATGTTTTGCAAGCTAGAAAAAAATCTACGGTTTATCAATATCTACCTAACTTTATTTTTTTCTCAGATGTTTCTGCTACAAATAGATGCACCTGCCCTGAATATAAGAGAAACTTCATTTTAATGATTCAAGTGGGAGATGGGAGTATTCATTATTCCCAAATGTTTGTTAACTTGAAAGTAATTAACAAATATCTTTCAGTAATACCTGCATCTTTTGTATACCAACATAATTATTCAAAAAAACATAATCTGTGTTATGTTATATTGTTGCAGAAAATATGATAAAATTTAACTGTCTTATTCAGACTACTTTGGATTCAAAGGGATTGCAATTATTTGAACAAGATTTCCAAACAGGAATATGGTTCATTGTATGCAGACCACTAAATATGAATCCAATAAATTGAGAATCCACTCTACTTTCAAAATAGCTACAATGTTTTAACAAAGGAAAAGATAAGAAAATGTTTACTAGGAAAGTCTTTGCCATCTGGATAGTAGTATTCAGTGAATTCAATATGAATGGCTGGCATTTCTTGTGGGAGATACAGAGATTTCTTATTGCAAGAAATAAGAGTTTTAGGAGAACGGTGACACTGGTCTGCTGTAGAGACCTGAAAATAAGACATTCAGCATTTAGATTTTGTGAGGTACAAGTATTAACAACTTCTCACCTATCATTTTTCAGAGAAATTAGGAAAAATATTTTCATTTTAATAATCCCCCCAACCCCCTCAAATACATCATTTGTTGGCCATTTATGACACTTGGTGCATGGTACTGGATTTGTAGATAGTTTACCAGGAAATGTCATTCTTAATATGCTATAGCATTTCAATAATTATTTCTTAATTTTAAACAGTTGTATAACTAAACCCTTTGCCTAGTTTGATTCCAATGATGTTAAAATTAGAGTTTTAAAATTTTATTATGCTACAAAAATATACCTTAAAATTAATGTTAATAATTTGTGTATGTACCATATGTACATGTCTTTAAGCTTACTGTTTTGTCATGTATTTTATGACATAAATGAATAAGAAAAATGAGAAAAATTAAATTGCCTGAAATAGATACAAAAGGTTCTAGAAACCATTTAAAGCATTAGCTAGAAAGATAGAAAATATTTATATTAACATCCGAATTTTTAATACTGTAATTTGCAAACATTAATCATTAAGCATGAGTCAGCTTAAGAAGAAATGACTAAGAGCAATCCTGTTTACCCAGGACAATATTTGTAAGATTCTTTTTCCCTCCAAGATCAGACACAGAAATTTCATCTCAGAAAGTTAAATCTTACAGCAGATAATTATATCCCAAGATGGGTGGTTTAATAAGCTTTATATATAGCAAAATAGAAAAATTAACCTGTTACCTCTTCAAACAAGATAATCTAAAATATATTTCTTTTTGAGGTGCATAAACTGTGATAGTTTTCATTATACCAAAAAAAACCCTATGATAAAGAACTATTTGCTTATTATAACCAGATATAGAATGGTATATATTATTCATAAAAGTTCTACAGGTGGCTTATAATATAAATCATTGTAACTTGAGCTCAAGATACAGTCAACTGTAATATTTTTTAAAAACCCTTTCCTGACCTCAGAAATCTTCAAAGGGGCATGCTAAGCATTGTATGAAGCCTGGAGCAGATTTCTACTACAGTGCACATCAGAGAACATATGCACTTGTCATTTGGAATTAGTTGCAAAGCTGTTGCATTTCCATTTAAACCCTCTATTTTGTTGTTTGAGTTTGTTTTGCCTTCTACCTGCCTCCCAATATGATGCTGGATCAGCCAATCAGGATGCAGGTGTGCATTTCCATACAATATATAGTTGAGATTTGGATGGTGTGTGTATTGGTCTATTTGCCACTATCTGCAAACTATACTTACCCATCAACCCCTTCCCAGCATCAATGCCTATGAACAGTAGTGGGCAAGCCTAAATGAAGCTTAAGAAATGGGTCAACTCTCCAATGAACTAAAAAAAATTAACCAGCAAATAGTTTGATTTTAATTCTTACAGCTTATAAACTGGAAATGCAAAAGTGATGGCAGATGACATAATGTCCACTTAATCTGGTCAAATAATTTGAATAAGAAAATATCCCTTTATGCCAACAATTAGTTTGGCAAAATCTCTGTCATTTTCATTAAAAGTCAACACTTGTATTAAGAACCTCATAATTTGGGACATAAAAGAAGAGTAATATGAATTTGTTGTAGCAGCCATTATTTAAATGTACCTGATAAAAATTGACATCTGCAAGTCTAACTACCACTGGGCTAGACATCAATTTCTCCTTTGGCTGCTGTGATGACAGAAAAGTCTTAGAAATTCCTTTTGACATTTGATCCTTACCTACAAGAAACAAAAAGCATAAAAGCACATACAGTGTGGTCTACCTTCTAAAATCCCCTCTATTCATGTTGCCGGGTAATGTAAAAATAATTAAAATAAACTAAAATTTCAATAAGAGAAGGCAATGAAACAATATAAACTGATTCATTAATTACACAATTCATATAAAATTGGAAACCTAATACATTATTTATCTTCACTAATAAATATTATTTATATTATAAGCATCAATCTCCAAATTAATTTTACACTTACATGGAATACTACAATATACCAAAATATAAATAAAGACAGCCAAAGTTATTCAAAGCAAATGTATTGGTGTCTCTAATCAAATCAAATCAAATTAAGAGGACCTGTGTCCACAAACAGATTATAAAGGTAAATGAAAAATCCTAAATACCTATCTGTATATGCTGTGGAGACTCCTGGAATAGGGATTTAACTGGAGAATCTAAATTATGATCCTTCACAGCCTGCTTAAGTAATTCAACATTTCCTTTGAACTCTTGCAGCAGTTCTTCTGCCCATTCACTTCTGGTTTTTGTAGCATCACTGTAATGCATCCAATGGTTGCAGCTCTCATCTACAATTGTATATATTTAATAAAAATGAAAAGGAATTTCCTTAAATTCATTTATAATAAATCCATTTATAATATTTTAATATTTTATTCATAATTATTTGATGTATTTTAAAATATTTGAAACTATTTAAATTATTTGTTTCGATTCCAGTTTGTAATTGCCTAACATCAGTATTAAGGCAGTAAAGATGTAATGAATTGAAGAAAAGCCTTACTGTATCATTTCAAAGATCCATCAAATCCAGCATTTGTCACTTAGCTACCATTACTGGGAATGCTGGGATTGTGACCATTGACTGAAGCACTCACATGACATCTCGCTTAATGATCGCTTTGCTCAACGGCAACCAAGATTCTGGTTCCAACTGTGGTCATAAATCAAATACTACCTTTGTTATGTAAAGAAATACTTTTTTTAATGACTCTCTTGCTGGATAACTTTATCCCTAACTTTATATCCCTATTGGATAACTTTAAACTCTAGTATTAAGAGAGAAAAAATCCTCTGTGGAATGTTCTCCATTCTATATATAATTCTATATACCAGTGGTGCAAACGTTTCACTTACTGAGTGCCGAAAAATACGCACTTTTGAGTATGCCATCCGCACTTGCGTATGGCTCCTCCATGTACGCTGCATGTGCACATCCATGCAGCTTTTGCATGTGAAATGCACATGCACTGCACGCAGGCACACACACACACACACACACACACACACATGACCAATCGCACAGGAGAGCTCCTAAGACCAGCTGGATTTCCTGCTGCAATTGTGCGCATGCGCAGCGGAGGCCCAAAGACCAACTGGGTCTCTGCAATTGCATATGCTGGAGGTTAAGTTGGCCGACAGCTTGTGTGCCCAGCAAGATGGCTCTGCATGCCACCTGTGGCATCCGTGCCATAGGTTCACCATCAGGGCTATATACCTTTGTAATGACCACTACATCATCATAATTACCCTTGTTTAACAAGAAAAGCCCAAAGCCTTTCTTCATAGGAATTATTTTCAAACCTAATGATTTTTATTATTCTTTTTAAATCCTTTCCAGCTTGGAAACCTTGGAATTCTGGTTGGGGATAATGAGTGTATTGACTGAAGACATCTAGATGCCAACAGATTGGGAAAGATTTTTTAAGAGCGTCTAAGAACTGAAATTCTCAGAACATTATAAATATTTCCAAACATTTAAGTCTTTTTGAATTGGAATAACATACAATATAACCTATTGTGCAAAGTTTCATATCTGCAGCATCCTCAATTCACTTTAGTCAATAACATATCATATACAAGATTTACTGTGGAAAAATTAAGTGCAAGCAGTTTTGCAACCCGAAAACACAATTCAACTTTTACCTGCTTTGTGAAATGGATAATAGTCTATAGTTAATTGACTAAAGGACAGTTGCATAGCACCTCCTGAAACACGCCTGTTTGCATCTGTAAAATAATATAATGCATAATATTAGATGTCATCGTTCATATTTATTTCCTCTGGAAGGAAACTACTGTGGTTCATTTGAAGCAACATGCCTTTCTTCTTAGTGGCTCTCAAATCTGCTGCATTGTAATTTTGTTTAGGAAAACAAGATTACTAAACAAAATTATGTTAATTTCTACTGTGGCCTTTTTTCTGTTGTTTAATTTTTCCAGAATTGTGAAAATTCCTTACACTTACATAAGAGCCACAGTGGCACAGGGGTTAGAGTGCAGTACTGCAGGCTACTTCTGCTGACAGCTTGTTGGCAGTTCAAATTCCACCAGGCTCAAGGATGACTCAGCCTTCCATCCTTCCAAAGTGGGTAAAATGAGAACCCAATTTGTTGGGGGCAATATGCTGACTCTGTAAAACTGCTTAGAAAGGGCTGTAAAGCTCTATAAAGCGGTATGTAAGTCTAAGTGCTATTGCTTTTTAAGAAAATTTGAATATCACCACTGTCAGAGCAAATCTGAACCTGTAACACAAGGTATCACACAGTTTATTAAGAACAATCTTAGTATCACTAATAGGGAGATACCCAATTTCTACGATACTAGCCCTCTTATATCCATAGATGAGCCGGGGGGGGGGGGGAATGCATTCTCACTGAAGTTGTCCTCCTGTTCTCTAAGAACTGTAATTCTTAGAACTGTAATTATTAATTTATGAAAGATAGAAAGAACAGCAGCTTCAGAATTACCAGCCACAGGATAGCAGTTCCCTTGAATATGCATCTCTTCCTTTCAATTTTTGCAATAATAAAATACTTAGTTAAAATTGTTAAATGAAACAACCTACTTCAGAAGCATTTATGAAACATTTTCAGATAAATCTGCATCTTTTCTTTTTCATCAATTTAAATTGAAACATGCAGTTATTTGGACTATATAATGCTCTAAAAATAAACTAGATACAAATATAAATTTAGAAGTATATTTGGCATATAACATGTAATAGAAATAACGTCACACTATTTATTGCTTAATTAGTCTAATAGTTTAAACTCCATAATTTGTTAACATTTTCAATCCCTTTTGTATCTTATGAACACATTATAGAAAAAGAGCAATTAGGTGAAGAGTATCCAGAAGTTTCAGCCGATAGAGAATGCAGACAATTATGTGTGCTCCTAAAACAGCACGTTACAATTTCTGTTCTGCGAGCTGCACTAATTGCCACTTTGCTTCTGAGTCCAATTCCAGTGCTGGTTTTTAGCTTCCAATTCTTTTGATATACCAGAAGACCATCAGGATCTGGTTATGTTATCAGGCCTGGGACTCCCAGGGAACAAAGACATGTTTAAATAGTTCCATGACTATTTTTATCTTCTCTTTGCCTAGGCTTTATTTTTTCTTTTTATAATATTTACTTTAAAAGTTTTTATATTTTTATATCTGTAGTTTCATATGTGGTTTTATCCATTTGTTCTGTTCTGTTCAGAGTTATCTTCAGAGAGATGGAAGAAATCTAAGTTTGATTAATAAACAAGTAAGATACTGCTATGCATCAATTGATATTTAAGAACTAGTGCATAGACCTAAAAATCAAGCAAAAGAAACTGGAACTATAAAATAATTCAACAGAGTCATACAAATTTGATCAACCATAAAGATAATAAATAAAACTCTTGCCCTTTTCCTTGGTGTAAATATCATCACAGATATGCAGATCCAAATGAGAAATTGCTAGATGATAAGATGTTTCCTTAACATCAAAATCATTGAATAGTCTTACAATTGCATCGTTTTGATCAGAAGCTGCTGAAGACTGTTGAGTTTTCATCTCCTGAGAATTGTATGCTGACATAGAATTCTGAAACAATTTAAATACAACATAATCTTCATTGAAATACCATAACATAAAAACATGCTTTTTTATTAAATAATATTTTTGAATGAAATATAAATCATACCTTAATTTTCAAAGTTATTTGGTTATTTATTGCTACTAAATTGAATAACAAGAGTGACACTGCGGAGGTGTAGCAGTTTAAATTCAAGACATTGTGAAATAGATTTTTTTTCAAAGTAGTATTCAAAATGCTTCTAGAAAGTATTTAATTTGATTTAATTACATTTATTCAATTTGGGCACCTGACTCCAGTCAACACTAGGCAACTCAAAATACAACTATAATAAAATATAATATGAATAACACAAAATAAATTAAGAAAAATAAGAACAATAACAAGATGGCAGTCTGGCCAACAAGTCTTTGCCATCTAGTGCAATTAAGTTATGAAGAGATTCAAAGCAGAAAATACAAAAACATGCAAAACTAATTCTAACTTTATCCAGTATGATATACTAGTTATTACACTGTCTATTCTAATAATAAACAGTAATAGAAATTGGTTCTTCTATCTTAGAGGAATAATATTATACAGAAAGTAAAAAAAATATTTTAACTATGTTATGTAATTTCTTATATAATTCAAACTGATGCTACCAATTTTGAAAAAAAAACTAATGTTTGAAATCCCAGAGAAGCACAGCACATACTGTAGAGTTTTCTAAACAAATCTGTATCAATAACATTAAGATATAAAATACCTGATTGACTTACCTGCATAGGTTCAGAAGCAAGACTTTTTCTCTGTTCAGCTGATTTCTCTATTGCTTCACTAAGGGATTTAGCATACTGCACCATAGCTTTCAATTGGGAATCAGTCAAAACCCACAGTAAATCATCCAGTATTAAAATTAGTTTGGATGCCACCACATTGCAATCTTTTAACTGTCAAAGAAAAAAAGGTCAATTTTAAATATTGTTTTTAAATATATTTTATTAAAAGTTTTCTTTCTTAATATAAAATACTAATTAAAACACATATACATATATTGTCCCCCCAGTTAAATACTGATAAATATATTATAGCAATAATAGTTTCTAGTTAATAGTTGCAAAACAGGCCCACAATTTATAAACTTCTGCAAATCTATTTGCTACCAATTGACCTGTCATCTAGCTATATATAAAACGGTAGTTACAGTTAAATTTCAAAGCCCTCTGGTAAGCAATCTATTACTGTATTTAGAAAATCTACAACATGTCATATGTCCACAACATACGATAAAAAGTACTCTCCTTACAGTTGCATTTCCAATAAATATTTATATCCTTATACATCTTTGATAGTTTACCTGGAATCAAATACAACCAGCACATCATTTTGTAGACGCTCTCATTAAGATTGTAATTCAATGTGAATATCACATTAGTCCACATATTTTCCCATTGCTCTGACCTTATAACCAAAATTTCTTGCCCACTGAATCATATAATGTTTAATATACTCATTTTCCAGGTTTAATTTAAACAGGATTTTATAAACCTTAGCTATAGGATGATACTTTGTACCAATTATGAACATTTCAAATTCATTTTAACAAAACCACATTTTTCTTGCAATTGCAAATAGGTAAACTAATGGCATGTACAATCTTCTAGCTCCAAGTCTTCTTTTGATTTGAGAGGATTCACCCTGAATGAATTTTCATTATTTCACTCTAAAACCACCAATTAGAGCTCACTATCATCTTCTTCCTTTAAATAAGACCTCGGGGATACACCCAAAGAGGTATTTTAAAGAAAAACTTTTATTTGCATTTATCCCTCACTGTATAAATGGCACACTTCACAAAGTGATTCTTGAAATCTGCATTCATTTTAAGTTTATTATACCATAATAGGCATTCCATCCAAAATTTCAGTTTATTACTTTCCAAGTTTAATAATCCTTTATTCTTTAGGTCACCCATTCCTTCATCCAGACCAAACAACATGCCTTAAAATACAATTTTAAATCTGAAAGATCCAGACTTTTTTTTGGCACTTCGCAAGAATTTGTATTTAATTCTTGTTTTTTTCCTTGCCAGTGGATTTTAAATACTGTTAACCATTATCAGTTTGGAAGTTGTATTTTATATAAAGTAATGGAAGAAATTTTAAGCAAAATGAAAAGACTTTAGTTTACAAACTAGAATTTTTGTTCAAGTACGTCTATACTTCCATGCCCTACATGGAAAGTCCTTTAATAAACAGTGACCGTAGGCACCCATGAATTTTAAGCCTTATTATTGTTGGTGGTGGTGGTCGTAGTTAGCTCAATGTTTAGGCTGGATTTGGAATTTTTATTCATCTAGAGTATTTCCCAATAACTTAGATAGGCAGATATTATTTGATGTGTTAAAGGTATCATAGCAGGATGTAAGTTGTTCCAAGTAAAGCTGCTTTTGCAATTGACCAATGGTAATTTTGTCAATGGCGATGGTGTTTAAGTGTCTATTTTGGATTGCACCCAAGATACCTAGTGCTATTATACTATCTTTGCTTTCTTTTGCCACAACTGTTTCACTTCTTTTTTCGCAAAATACACTGTATTTTGTTATATTCACCAGTTATTTTTCTTCTGTTCTGCTATCGCCAGGTACTGCCACATCCATTATCCAGACTTTTTTGTCTTTCTTATCAACAATCTGCAGTACTATGTGGCAGGTGTTTGTTTGAATTCTAAAGTCCCAGAGCAATTTAGTTTCTTCATTTTTCTATGTCTTTCTTTATTTTAT
>JANHFJ010005261.1:78950-92467 GCA_032468195.1 Cerberus rynchops
TAAATAAATAAATAAATAAATAAATAAATAAATAAATAAATAAATAAATAAATAAATAAATAAATAAATAAATATAACTAATGAGATTTACTGTACTTTTTTCAGGATCATCCAAGATTCATTATTTAATGACTTCATGCAGAGTTTGATGATTGCTACCGCACTTTAAAAAAATCTGGCAGAAAATGAGAATTTAGAGTTCGTTTTAAATTAACTTTCAAACTACCTAAATATATGCCTAATCAAGTTATTTAAACATTACAAAAAGATGATGCCACAGCTAAATAACAATTGCATATTAAAAGTGGATGTGAACAATATCAGCCCAACCAGTTAGATTTATCAGGGTGAAACTCTTGCAAATCCTGCCCTTGGGCAGGTTGAAATGATCCTGTTTTTCTGTAGCAAGGCCAACACTCTACTCCCCATGTAGATCAGATCAGTTCCCTCCTTGCTGGTCATTGGAAGCCCTTGAAGACTTTCCCGATATGAAATGCCACCTCTACTTTTATTTTATTTCTTCTTTGTATGCTTTTTATTTGTCTACTCTTTTTGTGTGGCTTTATTCTTACTTTGGGTGCTTTAATCTGTATTTGTATTGTGTAAACAGCCTGGAATCTCTTTTATTGTGGTGGCATAGAAATACTTGTAATAATAAATCTTGCCCTTCAGCAGTTCTCTTGAGTGGTCCCCTCTATTTTCTTC
The DNA here is from genome assembly GCA_032468195.1 of Cerberus rynchops. Taxonomy (NCBI): domain Eukaryota; kingdom Metazoa; phylum Chordata; class Lepidosauria; order Squamata; family Homalopsidae; genus Cerberus; species Cerberus rynchops. The sequence continues at coordinate 79,656 of JANHFJ010005261.1, forward strand.
CTACCAGCATTTGTTATAAACTGGGCAGTTAAGAAAAAATTAGAAACACAACCAATATGTGCCCTAGGATGGCATATATTATGCCTCTGCTCTGCAAGCTGCATTGGCTGCCAATTGCTTTCGGATCCAATTCACAATGCTGGTTTTGAACTTTAAAGTCCTTTATGATATGGGGCCAGCTTTGCCTCTTCCTGATTATTTCCGCCCATCTCAAAAGAGGCATACTAGGCATTTTCTGCTACGGCCCTCCCCCTCTGTGCAGCATTATTTCCCCCCAAGCTTTGACAGTTCCCCTCCTCACTGTCCTAGAAGTCCATTAAAACTTGGTTATGTCACCAAACTTGAGAAGTTTGGACAGAAAAGGAGATTTAATGAGCTGGCTACATTGTGTGTAATATCTATGCTCTCCCTATCTTTTGCTTGTATTTTAATAAATTAATATTTATGTTTTCATTTTACAGTATTTTTGTAATTATTGTTCATATGATTTGATTGTACACTGCTCAGAGTCGCCTTTTTATGTGTTGGGTGGTGCATAAATAAATAAACTGAACTCAACTAAATTCTGCGTAACCCATCTGAGCAACTAGACTAGAGCAACTCACTTAGTAAACAGTAACCTGCTAAAAATGTATTTATTCTTTTGCTAGCAAGCAAAAAAGGAGTAATTACCCCGGTCTGTGTTTTCTCTATAGAGTATATATTCATATATAACATATATATTAATATGTGTAATAATGTATAATGTAATAATATTACAAGATATATGCAACATGTAATATACTCATACAGGCACAAAATAAGTGGTGCAATTAAATTAACGGACTAGAAGTAGTGAGATTCATATTGTACTTCACTTTGCCAGAAAAGCCTCCTACATGACTCTGAAACAGAGATAGAAATAGAGAGCAAGCAAGAGGGAAAGAACGAGAAATGGATGGATAGATGGATCCCTTTAAACTTCTATATATAAAAGGTGGCTATAAATTGAATAAATAAATGCTGTATATATTTATTTATTTATTTATTTATTTATTTATTTATTTATTTATTTATTTATTTATTTATCATAACTTCTATACCGCCCCCTCTCCTGAAGGACTCAGGACAGTATAGAAGTTATGATAAATATATATTCCATATATTGTATTACAGGACTACACTTATTAAATAAATACCGCAGCCCATCTCACTGCTGTAACTTTAGGCAACTTTTAAAATTAAAAACCAAGACAACAACACACACAGAAACCAACACACAAAAAGCTTTTACCCATAAACCCACCATCAAACAGAATTTTTAAAAAACTATTAAACCATTAAAATTATAACATACTTTTCTTGACAGATGCAATGAAATAATTATGTTTATTATGGAACAATAATTGTTTATACAAGAAACAAATATCAGAATATAGCTTGCATTTGGGTAGTCATAATGTAGCAGTCTCCAGAGACTGCAAATTTTAAAAAATCCAGAAGGTGGTAATATTGATCCAAGGGCTGAGTGACACTAATGCAAAATGATGCAGGTTGTAGAGACCATTGGAATAATTGTCTAGAACACCACTGATGCTTGCATAAGGTCTCTCTGGAATCTGCAGTGTCAAAGCAAGTTAGTAAATTTAGCAGCAGCATTTATATTACGGATGACGGTTGAAATCTGAAATTGTTTTTTGTTGTCATGGGATGTGTCAAAGTGTACACTTGTATCACAAGAAAGCAGATTTTACTAGGTTAATACTGCTTTTTCCAAAATATAAAATAACATTAATTGAGTTTTGGCTTTTTAAAGATTCTAGGTTCATTTCAAAATATGTTGGTGATTTCAGAAATAGCTTTTGCTTAAAAGGAAATAAGGAATGTAAAAAATCTACAGAAACATTAGTTTGAAAAGGAGAATTTACTTATAAAGTATGAATTTGTGTTGAAGAACTAAAATAAGAACTATATGTTATATCAGGGGTGTCAAACTCAATTTCATTGAGGGCCGCATAAAAGTTGTGTGTGACTTCGGGGGACCAGAATAGGTGTGGCCAGGGTGGGTATGCCAGCTCATCATCATTCCTCTTGGGGGTGCCTGTGGTGGCCTGAGCACTCTGCCAGTGAAAACAGGCTTCCAAGCTCCGCTTTCAGTTTCCACAGCCTCCCGCAACCCTCTGCCAGTGAAAACGGAGCTCAACAGGGCCACATGCCAGTGAAAACAGAGCTCAGGAGGGCCGCACACAGACCCCTATGTTATATAGAAACAGATAAGTTGCAACAGATAACAAACCAGCCTTCCTCAAGACAAAAATCTTATTTTTTCAATGCCAATTCTGATTTTCTCAATGCCAAGGGGGTTCTTCTATTTTTCTATCACCAGGTACTGCACTGCCCACTATCCACAATTTTTATCTTTCTTAATGACAATTGTTAAGTTAGGGTTGTTATGTCAGAGGTACTTGTTTGTTTGAATATTGTTCTTATTCTCATAGCTTTATCCAGATAGAGAGTGAGGGGAATATATTGGTCAGCTCAAGGCAGCAAATATACCTAATATTCCTGCCTGTTATTTTCCCTATACTGACAATTTTATAACAGCCATAGAATGGTCCAGACTGGGAAAAGGTAATCCTTACTTAGCAATTCAATTGGGACAGGTGACTAGATCATTAAGTGAGTAGATTAAGTGAGTAGCGACTAAATGAAAGATCATGTGGATTACAATTTTACACAGAACAATGCATACTATAATGATAAACATGTAATTTAGAGAGAGAGAGAGATGCTGCTAAAGTTGTTGGTCACAAATTTACTTTTTTCTCATTGTCAAAACTGCAAACAGTCACTGTCCAAGGCAGTAGCTAAGTGTGGGCTACCTGTATAGTGCTGAACATTCTTTTTTCAGACACTGGATTAATTGTAATTTTTCCTCTCTGCATACATTTTTGGAGAAAGTTTTAGTGTGCATTTTAGTAATAGTCTGATCTAGTATATGTACCATTTTTAATGTTAAGGATAAATGCTACTGGTATTTTGGAAATCACTCACAACATGGTTTTTCACACAAGTTTGAGGATCTCAAGAAAATAGGGAGCTTATGAGATGGTTACCCTGTATGTAAGACTCTTGTCTATTCACCTATAGTTTTTTTGATATATATCTTTAACTATTGTTTTAATTGTTTTAATTGAATCTTTTATTGAATGCTATCCAGAGTCACATTTGAGAAATGGGCAGCTATATAAATCTGATACACATACATACATACATACACACACACACACACACACACACACACACACACACACACACACACACACATATGTTCACCTATGTTTTGAAGTTATAAATTACCTGTGATTTGAAGTTCACTAAACTGATACAAGATACAAAACTGATACAAGAGACTGATTACTATAGGTAGATTTTTTCCCCCCAGCTATTTCCTCCTATCTTAGATGTTCCTGTTGTCAGAAGTATGTTTGCTTTTTTTTTTTTACAAAATTTAGTAAACTATTAAGAAATGCATACTCCAAATGCATTAGAATTTTAATACAGCCAGAAAGTTTTTTTCATATCCTAATAAATTTATTGAGTCTCTAGAGCTGAAAACTTTAAATCATATTTAAAATCATATAGTTACAATTTTAGTTAGTTTTTTACACACTGGATTTAATGAATACACACATATGTACGCACACTTATGCATCACTATTTTACTTTATATTTCATTTTTTTAAAAGAAAAAAGGAATGTAATCACTCACTGAATTGTATACTTTACATATTAAACAAACACTAATTGTACATGCATATTAGTGATAATGAGGTAAACAAGGGCCTAAAATCAGGTAAAAAGTATATGTTACATGGGTCAAGCTAGTATACAAAATAAAATTGCTTGCTTTGCTAGCTAATAGACTGCGATAATGTATATGTCATATATGGTATAAAAGGACTTTGTGGAAAACCCCTCGGGGTTCAGACTTTTTATATTGCACCTTGCTTATTTTGGCTGAACCTGCACAATAAACTCTTTCCTTTACTCGAGAGCTGGTCTTTGGTCCTATTTTTCTACAACAATATCAATGTTAACATTTATATAACTGCAGCACAATAGGAAAAAAGGCAACTAATAATATAAATTACTATTGTCTGCTCTATACTATCCAAATGTTTAAGTAATTCACCAAATAGTTTGCCCTTGATTTTTAGAGATTGGACATTTCAATTCCTTATTCCATATTTCTTGTACTCTTGAATATCTAATTTAGTATATTCCAGCAATAGTTTTATAATTGACTCTTATAATTTGTTATAAGGAACATGTTAAATCCTTTAGTGTGGAATAATAAAGTATATGCCATGATGTCACAATATAAAATTGCATGCTAATTGCAACAGATATCAGGACAAAAATAAATAGTGATGGATTAAGCCATTGTTTATTGTATTTGTGTCCTTTTGATGCAATGTTGTCTTGACCTGGATGGACAGATGGACGGATTGATTTGTGTGAGAACTTTTTCTTTGCTTAGAATTGCAGCCTAAGTTTCTATTGTGATCTCCCATTTAAATACTACCAAGGTCCACTATAAAGGTTACCCAAACTGTTCAGAAACTTCTAATATAGTTTGGGAGAAGAAAACATGAGATTGCAATGATATTACTAATCATACTTTTCCTTTAAAGTTTCTAATTATCTATTAAATGGAGTCCTGGATTTAGTTTATTAATCATGTCGATGCTTATCCCGACATATCTTCATTTTCTTTCATTTCTCCATGTATAACACTTTTCAAATTGTCACATTCACAGCAATGACAAATATAAATTATAACTATAGGCTATAATTACTCCTGCAGAGAGAACACTTGGCACAATATTACTGTAATATCTGAATCATTGTGTTTTCTACACATCTATAAAAGTCACATTTCATTAAGATTACATTAACTGGTGTAATTACTGGTAGATCCCCACACCTATTTTAAAAAAATGAGAATTTCTGACTGTGTGTGTGTGTGTGTGTGTGTGTGTGTGTGTGTGTGTGTGTGTGTGTGTGTGTGTGTTGTTTTAGAAAAAAGAGAATTGAGCAGTCTGTTTATGCCAACTCAGTTTGGAAACACTTAAATCTCAATGTAACTCAATATCAGTTTCTTCCTTTTTTCTCCACTAACTTTTAGTGTGACCTAATTTGTATCCAATACCATTTGTACAGTATATAGTGATTCTGTATTAGGGAGATACTAATGAGATCAGTCACAAGTGGAATGTCAGGTGTGTGTGTGTGTGTGTGTGTGTGTGTGTGTGTGTGGGTGGGTGGGTGTCCATCTGTCTATCTCTGTCTATCTGTCTCTCTGTGCATCAGGCAATATTGTTTTTTGGGGTTCAGCAGAAAAACGGAAAGCAAATTAGGAGCAAACGCCATGGTTTGAAATTGGGAGAGATAATGCATAAATGTTTAATAAAGTTTGCTAGGGAGACGCTCAAATGGCCAGAGAGAGACAGTATTGTGTTCGTTACTATAGCATCACTGAACACATGTGTGAAGAAAGCCTAGAAAGAGATTGAGCAGCATGTTATAATGTGCTTTAGTCAGATGCGTAAGCTTAACATCAGGTCCAGTATTACTCACTTTCAGGTCTATTCCTTTGAAGACTGCAGAATAACAATAGATGCAAAACAGAGCTCCTGCAATTTGCAATGAATTATTGACAGCCTTTAGGAGAATCAACTGATAATTTTGGTGTGGTTATTTTGTTTGGAAGATTAACATACCTGCCAGATCACTCTCCCAAGGAAGAAAAGAAAAAACAGAACAGGGGGAAAAAAGACTACCTTAGAATTGAAAACAAATTGATGATGACAAGTCTATTTTACATAAAAGGATTTATCTAAGAAAGAACAGAAGATGCCTTTTGAAGTGTTAAATTCATTAAAACAGAGACTTTTAAAGCCTGGAAAGGAAGAAGTGAAGAATACTGTAAGTGACTCTCTAGGACACTTGCAAAGGTAACAGTTTCATGTACTATTAACTTTTACAAAGATTATAGTAAAATTATGAAGTGAAATACATAAGTGAAATATGTAGGAACAAATGAATAAAACAGGATATACCTTAATTATAAGTAAGGGCAATCACTTCTTAGCCGAGTCCTACTACATCAGGCAGTAGGGGTGGGACATCCTTTTAGGTATCTTGATATATTTTTTTATATTGATAAAAAATATTTTTGTAGTTTTAAATTACAACAACTAAAATCATGAAGCATTTTAGATACCCTGCTATGAATGTTAACAGCAATTGTATTTCATCTTCATTGTGTTTAAAGTCTCTTAAATCCACAAATATGTGCTTATCTTTGTACTCTGTCAGAATTTAAATATGTGCTTTTTTACTTAATCATACTAATATATTTTAAAGTATAAAATTCATAATATATTTTAGAAAAGAACTGTGTTAAATTGTCATAGCATAGTTAGAAGTCTTAAATATATATTTAAAAAAAGAATGTTTTATTAAGTTCATATGGAAACTATTTTTTTATGCAAACAGTAAACTTTTTACAAGGAAAAAAAATAATGCCTACTATGTCTAATTGGCATGTTTTTGTGTTATTCATTTTCTGAAAGCAGCATTGTCATTGATGTCCTATACAAAACATTTTCTGTTCATTTTTCAATATTTTACAAAAGCACAAACAGGAGTAATGTATTATTGTTACAATGTAAAATACTATTGTATATAATTGCCCTATGATCAAAACTGCCATCAAATGTGCTTAACCACAATTAAATATCTCTCGAGGTAAGAGGGCATTTCTCTATATAAACATCCATAGAATTATGTTACAGTATTAATTGCAGATACTAACTGCAGAAAAACAACTTGTCTGTGTTTTTTGTATTGCCCTGAATAACTATTTCAACCCACGCTTGCTTTCTATCAGGACCAAACTAGTTCATCTCCTTATTTTGTCTATAATGTACACATTCATGCATTTATTTGATTTGGCTATTTTTTAAAAGCTAAAACATTTATGTGAGAGATTTCCAGAAAAATAGCAGAATGAGAGTTTATATTGTGTGAAGTCATAACAATTACAATAACCATTTCTCCTAGAGGAAAGCAATGGCAAACCATTTCTGCAGTGCGGTCAAGAAAACAACATGGATATATTGTGGAGATACAAAGAGGCAAAGCAGACTTAATGAGGGAGACATTTAAAATTTTAAATTTGAGCACTAAACATAAATGTTTTTCTAGCTTTCCTGGGAAAATTATTTTTAATTCATGAAAATTTAAAAGCCACCTTCACATTAGCCAAATGCTTATATTTTTTTATATTTTTTCCAAAGTTTTAGGTTGCTGCTGTTGTTAATATTAAATGTCTCTGAGTGTGATATTTATTGTCTCATTTAAATAAAGGTATATCTACAGATATCAACAAATAATTTCAGTTGTGCATAGATTAGACCTAAGCCTTTTGGCATTCTTGCAAAAATAGGATTTTTTTTTTTAATCACTGAAATTAAATATTTTCTAAATTCTATTTCAATTTCGTTCAGATAAGAAACTTATATGAGTTATTTTCGATATATCCATTTTGCAATTTACATTGAATCCTGGTGGATTGTTACATTGTTGATACTATAATGCTAAACAGCTTGCCAAAACCTTCATCTTGCTTCTTTTTCTTTGAACTCTTTTGCTTATGAACGTAAAAATAGAAATATAAGATAGATAAGATACATTCTCCAACTTGCTGCCTCCCCCAAAAAATCCCCGCATACGAAGCATTATTCTATGTGACCATCTAAAATAATCTAACACAAAGACTGCCTTTGCACAAAATATTTAGTAAACTCTGTAATGAGTGAGGAACCACCAGACATGTAATATTTTAAAACCATGCACCTAATATTTAATATTATTTACAAAATATCAATATTATTTGTTGGTGCACTCTATTGGAGGAATGGATTATAATTATTATAATTAAATGAAATACATGATACTGCCCAGTATTGATGATAAATTAATCAAGCTGTAGTTGTCTTTTTAAATTAAAAACATTCAAATAATTTTTAGAACTGTGGGAATTTTATAAATAAAATGTCCAATAACTTGACTTCAAGTTCTGTCAATGGAAACCTAAACTACTAAAATTATCTTTGGGATTATATTTAAATGGATTAGTTTTACTGTTAGAATTAAAACTGTTGATCCATCTGATAATTTCAAATAATGAACCATATCTTTAATTGAGGTTCTTCCATGAGTATGGCATAGGACAGCTGCATCCCCACAAGAAAGGCTCTGAAGTTATTGTTAGTTATAGTTCTTTTTTTGAATGTGGATTAGATTGCAAGTTGCTTGGGTTGGAGCTCTGACTTCTATGCTTCTGTTAAATAATGTGACCAATACAGTATGTTGAGAAGAAATCCCTGTATCATTGTAGGAAACAGCCAACAAAAACTGTCAGAGTAATTGACTCAATAATGTAAGTCAAGAGAGTCTTTCTGAAACCCTGAAAATTTAATTTTATCTCATAAACCCAATTTTAAAAAAGAAGAAGGCATTTATTTTAAAAAAAGAAAAACAATTGAAAATATTCACTATCAGATAAAATTTGCTAATAAGATACAACACTTAATGATAGTCATGGGATACAAATAAGCAGTCAAATCATACTAGGAGACATGGGTATATGGGTAACAAAAACATTCACATAGTATAGCAAATTAAAAATGTGTGTAATATAACCAGTTATATTGCCCTCCTAAAGTAGAATATAAGATTTTTTTAAAAAATCAATGAAGTTGTCTATGAAATCATGACTTGAAATAAGGGGTGATTAATCTACAAAGCAACCAAGGCAGTAGATCTTCTATGATTGTCTCATATGATGTAAGACTTACAGCTGCAGGTGTGTGACACCTAAGCAAGATTGTTTTTAGCTGAAGCATCCAGGAATGATGTGCAAAAGCTCTTTTGATGAGAATATTAGGTATCACAATGCACTAACAATTATTAATGTTAAGCTTAGGTTCCAGAAGGCTTCAGCTTAGCTGGCTAGTAATATAAATACTCTATCAGTTCTTGTCTTCTCAGAGTTTCTTTTTTTCTCTGGCCTTTTTTCTGTTGGACCCAGATTTCATTAAGATTATTGAAGACCCTGTTATGTGGCAGCAATCAGATGATATTGACTAAGCAGGAAAAACTACAAAAGGTTAGACCTGATTAGTGCTTTAAACAGGACAGCATGGAAAACAGTCGTCTGAATAGAAAAATTGTTTAAAATATGTATGGCAAAAAGCAGACATTTAGGAATCATTTGTATGAAACAAAGTTTTTCATACAGCTACATGGAGGAAAGTATGCAGTGGGTACCCCAAGATTCTGTTTTAGGCACAGCATTATTCAGCATATTCATAACAGGTTTAGATGGGGGTAGAAGGGGAACCCATTAAATTTGCATATGGAACCAAGTTGTCAGGAATACCCAAAACCCCAGGAGATACGCTCAAGATCCAGAAAGATCTCAAGAGACTTGAACACTGGGCCCTACTAAACAAAATGAAATTCAATGGTGAGAAAAGTAAAGCTCTACTTTTAAGCAAGAAAAATGAAATATAGTTATAGAATAACTGGTTCCTGGCTCAGTAACAGTAACTGCGAGAGTGATCTAGGACAATCCTAGTGGACTATCTCTTAAATAAGCCCCAGCGGTGTGCTGCAGTTGCCAAAAAAGTTGATGCAGTCCTAGGCTGCATAACAGAAAGATAGAATTAAGATCATGTGAAGTGTTAGTACCACTTTATAATGCATTGGTAAGACCATACTTGCAATATTACATCCAGTTTTGGGCGCCATGATATAAAAAATATATTGAAATTAAAAAGAGTGCAGACAAGACAAAGATTATTGGGGGATTGGAGGCTAAAATACATGAAGAACAGTTGCAGGAATTGAGCATGTCTAGTCTAATGAAGAGAAGGACTGAGGAGAGCAAGATAACATAACATGACATAATAACAGTGTTCCAATAATTAAGGGGCTGCTACAAAAAAGAGGATAGAATTTAATCAAGGAGACAACCAACTTAGAAATAGCAGAAAATTTCCTGACAGAACAATTAATCAATGGAATGGTTTGCCTGAATAAGTTTTGGGTGCGCCATCACTGCAGGCTTTTAAGAAGATATTGGGCAATTACTTGAGCAGGGGGTTGGACTAGAAGACCTCCAAGGTCCTTTCCAACTCTGTTATTCTGTTATTTTATATATGATGCTGTGAGAATTTACATTAATTGGCCATGCATATAACACTGTGCTTGGAAGGATATCCATTCATTCTCCTATAGCAATTCCTTTGGATGTAAAGCAGATAAAAAGCTTGTAATTGTTTCAGATAACATACATTATTCTAAGAATTATTGCTGGTGATGATATTGTATTTTATTTTACTTTAAACATGTAACATGAGTAAAAGTAAAATGATATAATGATTAATATATTTTTACTCTCCTGGAATAAATAGAAAACAGCATACAAATACACATGTTGCGAGAGGTTTTTGTCCATTAGTAATAAAAAGTTTTAAAGGAATACACTCATTCTTTCTCTAAAATGAAAAATCTCTATATGAAACACGCACCACAATCTGTTCTTGAAAACCTACACAAATTTCTAGTACAAACTGAAATGATGAAAAAACTAACAAATGTGTATTGCGATATCACAGTGCAAACACCAGTTGTACTTGTGTCCTTACTTGTGTCCTTAGTCATGGGCTTTGCATAGTGATAACACAATTCACATTTCAGCATTTGTCCTCCTTGCTCTCCCCTGGGTTTGGCTCTGAAACTTTTTATGGCTTTGCATTCCTTATTTATTTATTTAAAAAATGTATTTGGCCACCTATATTAAATGCATAACTTTAAGCACCTAGGAAACCAGCTCACAAGAAAAACAATACGACAACTTTTATAAACAAAGTAGAAAATATAAACATAATCCAATATAAAAACCAAAGCACCACAAAAGATGCTCAGAATACAATTACACATTTATATTATTATTTTACCCAAGCATATCTTCTCATTTGAGCTATTGTTACTAGTATGTAGGAAATAGTTAACATTTAGTTAACTAATAGTTAAGTAACTATTTTTACTTAATGGTGTATAAGAAATACAGTTCTTTCTAGAATTTTTTAACTGTTTAAGAACTGTCAGGTTTTCTGGCAATATAGCATATTTTCAGGTAAAAAAATTAGCCCAAACTGACTAGCTTAATGAGAGTTACAGAGAATATAATCTTCATCAAAGTTATAGTTGAGTTCCTAAAACAGCTGAAGATCAAACATACTTCCAAATAATAGATTTGCTAATGAGATCTATATTGCCTTTTATTCTACAAGTTCCTTAAGGCACCTCTACATAAAGTTCTGCAAAGGAATGGCAAGCAATGGATTCTTTTCTAGAATCTTATTCTCCCTGCTCAATACAAGACTTCAATTTAAAACAGAGGTGGAAAACTTCAAGCGATTGCTGAACAACAAAGCTTAGAAGAGTCTACAATTTTTGTAGTTCAGCAACAGTTGGGGAGGGGGGAGAAACAACAGATTCCCATTCCGTGTTTTTAGTAATATCATATTAAAATACATTTTTAAACTAAATAAATGGTGCATTTAGGACTCACTTGCTAACACTGTAGGTTTTATTCTGTGACTGTCTGCCTGATGGTTTGATAAACTAGATTTGTGGTTGTGTCATTGGAAATGCTACCATCACTATATTAGCTTTCCAGAATATTCTATGGGCTATCCAGAAGTAATGAGTTATAGTTTCAGTAATTTTGGACATCAAATTGCAAATGGGTACTCTAAATCCTCTGGCTCCTTCTTTCTTTCCATGCTATTTAAACATAATTTATTAGGAACAGTTAATATGGGAATGTAACAAAAGCATTTTATTATTTAGTTATTTTAAATGCATATCAGTAACTTTGTAGAGTATATTTTTCTCTGAACACACCTTGCCTCTGTTTTACATGGCTTTAGAAAAATTGATGGAACCAACTGTGAAAGAGATGTCATAGAGCTGAACGAAGAAGGAAGACCTGTGCAAGTAACAACCAAACCACCTTTATTTGATTGCTATTGCTGTGGATTACCTAAGCGCTATATTATCGCTATGATGAGTGGTCTGGGATTTTGCATTTCTTTTGGAATTAGATGCAATCTTGGTGTTGCTATTGTGGAAATGGTTAATAACAACACAGTCTACATCAATGGAAAATCAGAGATTGAGGTAGGTAGAAGGATGTATTGCTTTAACACAGAAAAATAGTATGATATTTTAGAAGAAATCAGATTAAAAAGTTTATTTTCTTTAAAAAAAATCATTTTTCCCAATAGACACTGGCAATACCAGATATTCAGATAATATAAGCTAATTGGGGTCTTTGTAATTGATATAGAGCAGAATGTTCTACTCAGATAGATCAGTTCTCCAAAGTCTCAGACAGAAACTTTGACTCACGAGATATATTGTACTAGGTTTATTACTCTTACTAGAAACTGTTTTCTACTTGTGCTATAGAGAGATATGATCAGAGGTGAAATTCAGCAGGTTCTAGCACATTCGCTAGAACCAGTAGTAAATTTTCTAAGCAGTTCAGAGAACCAATTATTAGAAGAAATCTCCTTTTGTTTTTTTCCACTTTACAGAGTTAATCCTGTCAGAAAGGCAGGAAAAAACCATTCTGGTGTTGTTTCTAGCCTAATCTTTATTGCCCTGCTTACAGAAACTGCCCACCC
>JANHFJ010005266.1:23183-35496 GCA_032468195.1 Cerberus rynchops
GAAATGTTATTGCATACAGCTCTCAAAGGGTCACCACGTCCAATCTACATTACATAAGCATTACAAAAAAACCCACAAATATTATGCATGTACCCACATATACCCACAATATTGTATGACATAGAGCAGTGGTGGTGAACCTTTTACTTATTGAGTGCTGAAAAGTACGTGCTTTGTGTGTGCCATCCACACTTGCATGTGGCTCCTCCACATGCGCAACTGCACCATCTGTGCATGCATGCAACTTTTGCAGGTGCAATGCACGTGTGCTGTGAGCAGCTAATCACACACACAAGCAATTACATATGTATACGCAGGAGCGCTCTGAAGACCAGCTGGATTTCCTGCTGTAATGGCGCATATGTAAAGCAGATGCCCTAAGACCAGCTGGGTCTCTGCAATTGTTCACGCGTACATGCACAATCGCACGTGCATGCTCAGCTGGAGGTAAGTTGACTGACAGTTTGTGTGCCCAGAAAGATGGCTCTGTGTACCCTCTGTGGCACCCGTGCCATAGGTTCACCATCACGGACATAGAGAAACAACACAGGCAAGTTTGGATGTATATATGTACATTGTACATAAAAACGAATCCTGTGAGTTTACCAGACAAATGGCATAAGGAACAAAGCTGTTACATAATCAGGTAGTCCTGCTAGAAATGCTTCAAAACCTCCTCCTAGAGAGGAGAAACCAAAACAGACTGTAAAGTGTGTGTGTGGAGTCTCTAACAATGCTTTGAGCTCTGAGAATATATCTCTTATAAGGAGTATCCTGAATAATGGGAAGCAAGCTTCCTATAATCTTTTTGGCTATCCTCACCATTCTCTATATGGACTTTCTATCTGAAGCACTGCTACCATCAAGGCAAACAATGGTGCAGTTTGTTAAAATATGTATTTGTGCATTGTTTGGGGTCTTGGTTCCTTAAGCTACTGAGGCCCTTTTGCTGGAGTACTCTGATAAAATAAGCTGAAAATGTCATTCCTCATATATGATGGCCTTTATTGGCTTTTACACAAGGCTAGGGCTTGTTTTGAGAACAATACACCAAAGTGATGTATTAATCTGCTTGCATTTGCATGTTTTTGAACTGCTAAGTGTGCAGGAACTGGGGCAAGAGGCAGAAGCTCACTTTGTTGCACAGTGCTTGGATCTTGAACCCAGTCTCCCAGCTTGGCAGCTAACATGTTTAGCACTGAGCCACAACATTTAGGAATTTAGTATTTAGGAGTTTAGTGTTTAGGAGCCTTTGTGAAATTGGACAACAACAATAAATCCTTCCAATTAGTACAGCAGATATACATGTAAAATAATAGTTTAATCCCTGACCTTGATGTTATGCAAGAAAGGTGAAAGCATGGTTCCATGTATGCTGTTTCAAACATTATATCCTTCGTTAAACATTAAAGGTCAGTTGTAAAAAGTGGTTGTAAGAAGTATTTGGTATAGGTTACTAAATCTAAGTCACAGCGGTGGTGGTGCAGTGGCTAGAATGCAGTACTGCAGGCTACTTCTGCTGACTACCAGCTGATTGCAATTTGGCAATTCAAATCTAACCAATCTCAAGATTAACTCAGCCTTCCATCCTTCCAAGGTTGGTGAAATGAGGATCCAGATTGTTGGGGGCAATATGCTGACTTTGTAAACTGCTTAGGGAGGGTTGCAAAGCCCTATGAAATGGTATATAAGTCTAAGTGCTATTGCTATTATCGTTCATAGCACTATTAGTTAAAGTAGCATCTATTGAATTATTTTTTCTATAATAAAGGTTTTAGGTCCAATGAACAATCTGAAGCTTCTTGAAGAGCATGACGGGCTTAAGAATTTGATACCTCTGAACTAGATGATCTCCAAGATCCCTTCATGTCTTTACGTTATATAATTTCATGATTTCATGAAGTTTATTTTTTAATGGGAGTCTCAGTAGCTTCCGGCAATCTAGGAACAGTAGCCAACTTCTGATTTGATCTTCTGATATGTCTTTGAACTGAAACCTATGCCATGAAATTCAAAGTGCAAAGAAGAAAAGATAGCCAGATTCCAATCTATATATTGTTTTGAGGTGTGCCAATCAGCTCCTTTCTCATAGAAATGCAGAGCCAATGGAACCACTCCTAGTTTTAAATAAGAAAATGCAACCTGAATTGTAAAAAGACCTGGCAAAGTAATGCTACATCAGCAGTCAAGATTTTTTTTTCCCCAAAATTCATCGTATCCTCTTCTTACTCAGAAGCAGATACAATAAAAAGGAAATCCATTAGTTGAAGTCCATGAGTCATGAAAGAGCCAAGGTTCCCTACCCCTGTCATAGTGGGTCGGCAATATATATGCAAGTGTCCCATGTGCCACCTACTTGCAAACTGCTGGCAAAACATCTGTTGCAAATCCAGTTCTCCACCTCTCCTGGCAAGACATAAAGCAAAAGGTTTTTTTTATTGCCTATCAGAATTATGCAAGAACAGCCTTGAACTTAGGTTTCTGTAGTATAAGATGTGGCAGGGAAAACAATCATTGCTGTGAAATCTGCTCAGGTGTGCACTAAATTCTCCAAATTGTTCAGGGATATGTAGTTCTTGTTTGTACAGCCTTCCATGTAAAACCACATTGCTATTAGTCAAATTAGATTTTAACATTTGGTCTTGGACATGGAACTCTCTCACCTCTAGGCCTTTTCAGTGGGCCGTGCAATTTTTTTGTTTGTGGCTGCAAATGTTCTCATGCCCCCATCAAGTTCACATCCTTTGCATGTTGGCAGGTATGTTCTGAGTGACAGGAAAGCCTTTCTTGTGGTTGGTGAGTCACCACCCTTATCCACCCGCCACTCCTTGGGTGTGTGTTTTATACCAATCGGCCCATTTCTCAACAGCAGCCAGTGCAGCTCTGAAACAATACAACGTTGCCCATAATGACAAGGAAATGTAGTGATTCAGTAGTTTTGACAGAAGGCCAAGGCACCACTTTCTTTCAAGATTTTGGACTGCCAAGGTTCTTAGAAGCAACACATCATGCCAGTTCTATGACTTTCATTTGAAAGACGACACCGGTTTAGCTCCAGATTTTCTTAGCTGTGTATATCACTCATCCGAAACAGAATCTGTGTATTTCCTTCAAATGCTTTCTGTGACTCATCTCACTTTGTTAGTTATAAAGAAAGCCAGAGAAATCCAGCTCTGCTGAAGAATGAAGAACTTCAGTGAGGTTATCTGAGGACTAATTTTACAGGTTTGAAGAAAATGGGAGCTATTGGGTTTTTTCCCTCCCCTTTTCAGAGTTAGAGTGAAAGTATCTTGGCCAAAGGCTATCTTAGTCCTATCCTATTGACTCAGGTGCCCTCCAGATGTTTCAAAGTATAAAACTCCCCAAATATCAAGTCAAAAAAGTCCTACCTAAACTTTCAACTCATCTGGAGAGCAGCTGCTCGTTGAAGTCTACAATAATTCTAGCAATAGTAGAATCCCCAGATGAAAGCAGGTTAGTTTCCCAAATATGTTGCTCAACTCCCATATCAAAAGCAGACACAGCACAAAGCACAAAGATGACAAATCTTTATTGATTTGGTTTCTCAGGTGTGCCAGTTGTTCAACCCAGTTCAAAGAAAGATAGCAAACTCAAAATGGAAGAAATCTAATTTTTAATTTCAAAATGCCACAGAGTACAAGAGAGTTAGATTAAGCTTGCGAAACCAGATGTAAAAATGTAGGTAGCATTCCTAATGGGAATTAGATGAATGAAATGTGGAATCTGGGCAGAAGGTGGTGACTGACAGGAACAGCTTAAAATAATTTGGAGTCAGCATGGAATCCGACAGTAGACCCAGGTTGTAGTCTGGGGAATTGATGAAACCAATGCAAATCATTTTGTCTGAGCCTGTTGCTCAACCATGAAATTTCCATGGTGGTCTAAACTTCTTATGATCAATGATAATACATTGCTGGTTATGTCATCACTTTGCAAAACATGTTACTCAGCAAATGAAATACGAAGTCCCAGAAGATAGCATGAAGCTGGGAAAATATGACTTGCTCTGCAGCTTAACTTAAGTAAGGCATCCAGGATTTAAGTTAAGTTAGTTTAAACTTAATTTAATTTAATTAAGACACATGATTTCTTGTTTTGTGCTTATTATCAAGGTGGTGCTACCAACTCAAGCATTGTTTTCAGAGCATGCATTTACATATCAGATTTCTATGACTCCCAGCCTTGTGGTCACAATGAATTCTGTCTGGTGCTACTTTAAAAAAAAGGGGGGGAAATTTTAATTAATTCAAATAGAGCAGTGAGGAGATTTATTCCATGCTTGTTTTAAGTCCAGCTCTATCAAATTTATCTGCAACCTCTTTTTTTCCATGCTGACTTTAATGTTTCTTTAAAGTCCAAAATAAACTTGGACTTAAGAATTGTCTAGGTCAGGGGCGTCAAACTCAATTTCATTGAGGGCCGCATCAGAGTTGTGTTTGACCTTGGGAGGCTAGGGAGGCCGTGCCCAGGGCCAGCTTGATGTCACTCCTGTGGGGGGTGCTGGTGTGGCCTGAGTGCTCTGCCAGCAAAAACATGCTCCAAGGTTCTTTTTTCTGTTGCCATGGACTCCTGCAACCTTCTGCCAGTGAAAACAGAGCTTGTTTTTCACTGGCAGAGGGTTTCAAGAAGCCATGGCATCTGAAAATGGAGCTCAGGAGCCCGTTTTTGCTGGCAGAAGTACCGCAGGCCAGTCCTTCACTGTTTGCAGGGCAGCCCCATGGACCAGATCTAAGTATCCTGTAGACCAGATCTGGATCCTGGGCCTTGAGTTTTACACTCCTGGTCTAGGTCATGAAGGCCTTGCTCGTTAACAGTTGTCAATGTCAGGAACCTAAGTCTTAGAACATCCTACTTTGGAGTTGTATCACATTCTCTCTCATTTCTATTTCTGTGGTTTTTATCTTAGTTAAGACGTCTCTTCGTGTGTTTTCCTTCTGTATGTTTCATTTCAAATGTGTAATTGCTTTCGTTTAAATATTACATTTTATTTTTTATTATGATCTGTTTATGTATTTTCTTTTTGCATTCCATCTTCAAAGTCAACTATTCCTAGGATGGCTCATAATTATTGTTGTGCATTTTTAATGCTGTGATATCACTCCAAATGCTACAAAGCAGAGTAACTAATAATGAACAGAAGGATTAAATAAACAAGTTAAAATTATTTTATAGTTGTTGTTGGTGATGTTTTATTATATGACTGTGGGATATGATTGTGTTATATTTTGTTGTTTTATAATTTTTTTGGTTTGTCACACAGTCAGCCAGATACTAAGATAGGATTTGACATTTTTATTCACCTGTCAGGTCCTTCCAAATTTGTCAGTGCCAATGGTGTTAAAGTGGTGCTCCAGCTGTTTTGGGATTGCATCCAAGGTGCCTAATATTATTGTGCTTATTATTTGTTAATGTATTATTGTTATGTCTCATTTGATTTAAAGCTAATTTGATTTATACATGAATAATATATCCGATTGATACATTCACTTGTATTTGGTAATATACATAATTGTATTGCAAACAGACAAATGTGGTGGCTTGGCTCCTACTTTGGAGCAAAGGAGAGGAAGTCATATTTTATTTTCTTCCCACTGCAGAATAGACAGAAAGCAAACTGAAATTGCCTGATGATCCCGTGGGGAAAGGAAACAGTTAAAAAAAATAGGTTGTTATTGTTTCCATGATGTTGAGGAATTGAATACATGGGTAAATGACATTATTTAAATTAGAAGGTGCTAGCATCATTAGAAAGGGTGGACTTGAAGTCTCTTTAAAAGAGAAGGTTCAGTCCATAGTAAGGTCATGTTGCTTCTTTTCAGATCCTACATTCCTGTTATAATTCATCCTACTTTTGTAAGTTCTACAGTTCCAGAGTGTATATAGCTGGCAACCTTGTCAGCTTTAGGGTTGTTCTGTGTTCCTTTGGTGAGATGCCCAGTGATCACCATAGGAACAGGCATGCCAATAAAAGTCCTTTGTTGCATCTGTCTTTCTATCTGTCTAGCTTGGTTCTTGATTTAAGTGGCCACAGCATTCCTTTCTCCTGCTGCAAGAGCCAAGCCATTGTGTCTATGGTTTGAGACAGGTGAGTTATAGTTAAGACCCATAGCTCTTTCTGAATGGGAGTAGATTCTGAAAGGTCTGAGAATGGCTAACCTATAATTCACACACATTATTGCAAACTGTATCACACAAAACCAGCATACTAGAATATCAATGTGTTGTGTATTAATTAATCAGTGTGGGTTAGTGTGATGTGGAATGATAGGAATGTTTTCTTGACAATCAAAGTCATTGAGTTACCAATAGTTCCCTGATATTAAAGCTATTCCACAGCCCAGAAGACACTTGTCTTGCACCTGTCCTATTTCTCCAGGCATAATGATAATGATAATAGACAAAAATGCCAAACCCAGTCTGAACAATAATAAATAACCTTGGTGAAACCTTCCTTATTCCCTTTGCTTTATAAAAGTGAAAACCTAATCAGTACAACTGAAAGAAAATATATTGCTTTCCTATTTACCATGCATTTGTTTCCTTTGTGTTGTCTCTGGAACAGTCTCTTCTAGAGTGTAAAATGCCAGAGACTTTCATAGATTTACATTAATGAGACCTACATTAATGAGAGTCAAGATGGTATAGTAGTTAAGAAACAAGGCTAGAAAATGGCAGATCATGAGTTCAAGTCCCTCCTTACCCATGAAAGCCAGCTGGGTGATTTTTAAGCCAGTCTCTTTTTTGACAACCCAGCCAACCTCACAGAGTTGTTGTTGTAGAGAAAATAGGATAATGAAGATGTGTTGGATATATTCGCTGCTTTGAGTAATTTTTCAAAAGTAATAAAGACTGGATATCAATCAATCAATCAATCAATCAATCAATCAATCAATCAATCAATCACCATCTGAATTCTTCTGGAGGACCTTTTAATTAGTAATAATTGTAATCAATTATATCATCAAGGAGTAATATTAGCAAACATTGCTAATTATAGATGCACCAACACACGCACACATAGATATCAGTAAATGATATAATATGTAAATAAAAATAATTTTTAAAAAAATCAAAATAATTATATGATGAGAAAAGTGTTTCAGAATTAGGTTAAATTATTTCAAGGAACAGCGAAGACCAAATAAAATGCTATTTGAATTGCTATTATGTGATCTTAAGGAAGAACAATACGTTTAATGGGATAATTATTACTGTTACTATGTTTTATAAAATCTTTTCCATCATCTTCAAGGAATAATTATGCCTTAAAAGTGTTGTGCTAAGTAGGAGGTAAATAAAGAAATTAAGAGGGTTTTTTTTTTTAAATAATAATAACTAGGAATATGTCCACTTTTACATAAACTTTTTCAGGCTTAGGCAGAATCAGGTTTATCACTGAAGGCCCACTCAACACTGATTGTAATACCAGTAGGAAAATATTAAACACCATTGCCCCAATATAAAACTTTTAAATATACAGCTGAAAGGGGGATAATGTTTGGAAAATGTGAGGGACTTTGAAAAATTTGGAAACTGTTGTCTCCGAAGGAAACATTTGAAGCTTAAAGGTAAAGGTTCCCCTCACACATACGTGCTAGTCATTCCCAACTCTAGGGGGCAGTGCTCATTCTGTTTCTAAGCCAAAGAGCCAGAGCTATCTGATGACAATTCCGTGGTCATGTGGCCGGCATGACTAAATGCCAAAGGCACACAGAGTGCTGTTGTTACCTTCCCAAGGTGGTCTCAATTTTTCTTCTTGCATTTTTTACATGCTTTCGAATGGCTAGGTTGGCAGAAGCTGGGCAAGTAACAGGAGCTCACTCCATTACGTGGCACTAGGGATTCGAACCGCCAAAGTGCCAATCTTTCTGATCAACAAGCTCAGCATCTTAGCCACTGAGACACCCTATTTGAAGCTTAGAAAGCTTAATTTTGATAAAATAAAATTCCCTGACTGCTCTCCATAGCCAAGTAGGAGACATTTTGAGCACTAGATGGCAGCAATGTATGAATAACCAAGAAGAGAGGTATACAGGAATGTCTGTTCGTGTTCGGTATATTTTCTTTAGGTGATCAACTTCGCAACTCAAATAATGTTTCTGAATTAGAGAGCACAGAAAAAAAAAATACAAACCTTTCTGTAACATACCAAAATCCCAAAGATACAGAAGTTAAGTTATTCTCTCCAATATTACAAGGAAAACACTATTTCAAGGAAAGACATTATTGCAACAATGACAGGGAAGGACTTTGGAAAGCATTGGTCTTTCAATATTTTCAAAGGAATCATCTCCTTTTATGTCTCAGAGTACTTGAATCAAAGGCAAAAGACTGATACAATTTGAAGACAAAGCAATAAGTGATAAGAAATAAGGCACAACATAAGAAAACGGACATTATGGTTTTATATGGTCTAAATATACTAACGTCAATGCCTGGTATATTGGACACTGGGACACCTTATATTGTCTGTCTTCTTTCTCTTTTTCCAGTTTATTATTATTTTCATTGTTCTTTTACTTTCCCTCATTGGGGAAAAATGGTATTTTTATGGAAAATATTTTAGATATGTTCTTTATGGGTACAAATTGATAAGCGTTTTCCTTTTGGACTTTGACTCTCTTATTAACATCCTCCCCAAATATTCATAGTTCCTTTTGTGAAAAATCAGGATCTCCTCTTCTCTTGGGAAATGAGAAGTGGAAATATGGAACAGAGGGTTGTATGTTGAAAATCTGCCCCCTCACCTGTATTTCTCAAACACTCCACCCCAACCAAGCATAATTTCACTGATTTGTTTCCTCCTTTGGAAAAGTGTAAACAATAAGGGTCACTTGTTTTGCATCAATGGAACTCAACATTATTTTTAAAGAAATACACAGCAGGGCCTCAGCACACCACTGAGGTGTACATTTCGATGCCAGATAGTGAATTGTACCTTTTCTGCAAAAAGAAATGTGGTTTACAGACGAGTAAGAATTAATCTCACTTATTTTAAATTGAATTGTTGCTTATCTTCCATTGGGCCTTGGCTATATTATTATTTACTGTAAATATATCTTAGATTAATGGTGGAGTTTTTCCTAGGAATAGGTTAGATTTTCAAATGCTTGAAAGAGAAACAGAATGTAGCTATTTTCCAGCTGTAGCTCAAGTTCAAGAGGTTATCTGAGCAGGTGGCTAAAGTCAACAAAAATGGTCTTAAGAAGTACTAGATGTTTAAAAGGACCCAGCTTTGTCACAATATGCACAAACTAGATATCTAAGCATGCTGGGGGGGGGGATGTTTTCCTTGGGTATAGGAAACTATTGCTTTAAATGAGTGATTAATTCATACCTGATAGCCTGTAATATGGTTGATAGTATAATTAGTTCTACTTGTAGTATTTGCACTAGTTATGGTGGATTTCATCTCATGAAACCCAGGATTGTGATGGCATCATTGGATCAATTGTTATTGTCTTCCTTTTGTTCACAACTGCAAGAAAAATGATAAAGAATATCAAAGAAAGCTATTGGCTTCAATAATGGTAGGAGCCAAAGATCAGTCTCTTGGAAATGAGATAAAATAACTTTTTGTCAGTTGTCTAAACATTGTAAGTGAGCCAGTCTGGTGTAGTGGTTAAGGCCTTAGGCTTGAAACTAGAAGACCATGTGTTTTAGTCCTGCCTTGGGCACAAAGCCAGCTGGATGATCTTGGGCCAGTCACTCTCTCTCAGCCCTAGGAAGTACACAATGGCAAACCACTCCTGGAAATCCTGGTCAAGTAAACTTCAGGGACTTGCCCAGATAGTTGCCAGGAGTTAAAATTGACTCCAACGTGCACACACACACACACACACACACACACACACACACACACACACACACACACACAAATCATAGGATTAGGAACTAACACCTAACACCACCTGTGGTTATGGTATCATCCTTCCTTATTGAGTATTATAATGACAATGTGGAAATTTGCAACCCTCAAACAGGTCTATTTTGTATGTTGCAATGAGGACAATCTGCCCCATATGATCATGCCTAATCATTAATTTAAAAAAGTCCCTGAATGACCACAAGTATTAGGATCTGGTTTCAATCTATAGGTGAGCAGATCCAGTCTTCTGTTGAAAGGGGAAAAAGATGACACTTTCGCACATCTTACAATAGGGCCAGGCAATGCATCCTATTAAGGGAATATGGACAACAGAAAAAAAAAATACAATAAGGAACACATTTAGGAGAGTTACCAATTTAGACTTTAACGTAACTCTTGGCTAGGTATGCAATAAATGCCTTTAAAAAGGATAAATAGAAAGTCCTTATACTAATGAGTAAAAATAAACTCCTTTGGGGAAAAATATCTACATAAAAAAGAGACATCAGGCAAATATTCATGTAAATGTTTTGGGTTAAATTTTTATTAACCATCTACATTAATGAAAGTTGTGTAGAAAATGTCTCCATAATTCAAAGGAGTTGTGAAAAGAAAATACATGTTTTTCAAAAAACAAATTTATAAACCTATTTATTGACCTAGATAGCCATACCAGTAGTGGAATAGTTGCATTTATGTGCATAACAATGTACAACATCTGTTCTGCAAAATAATGTAACTCTGTTATTAAGATTTGATTCTTCTAAGAAGAATCGAGAATGTAGCCATAGCAGAGCTCTGACTTTTTGTTTTTAATGAACAAAGGATAACATTTAACTTGAGAAACTATAGCAGTTAAAGTTGCAAACCAAAACATATCTTAGCAAGAGGTTGTATCACATTTATCAAGTGCTTATCAAGCACAAGAAATCATGAAACAAGGTGGTTCAAACAAATACAAATTTATTACATGCTAACACTTTCTAAAAGAATCTGAACTACTAACGGTCAAAGCAAATTGGCAGTGGAATTCAAGGTGGTCTAGACATAGATCTCTTGTGTACACAAAAGGACTCAAAACTGATGACCTGCTTGAGCCCTCCTTTGGACTCAGCCTGGTCTTTTCTTACAGTGCTGTTACTTTTCAATCAAATATGAACATTGGACCTATGTTTCAAGCATCCTTCCTTGAACCAAACTAGCCTAAAGACTTCAGCTGTTACTACTGTACAAAAAAACATGCTTTGTGTGTGTGTAAAACAGCTTTTGAAATCAAAGAGAGGGAGTGTTGCGCTGTCTGGCACAAGCAATGGATCGGATCTTTAAACAGCCTTTTCAATTTGCACTGGTGTGGCCTTCCAAACAGTTTTGCATCCAACCACAAGAGTCAAAAAGTTAGTGCTTTTTCTGATCTTCTTCCAAGGAAAAGACAAATCATGGAGCAATTTTCAAAAGTGAAATTATCTAACTGGAGGGAGCCATCTACCTGTCCTGGAAGAATCATGACTATTGGAGTTGTGCCTTCTCCTTTGGGTGAGAGCCTAAATTTTTGCTGAATTTGCTTTTCTCCTAACAGTTTGACATGCTGTTCAGTTGCAACCAAGGTGCTTTCCATTCTTGGAACTGGGAGCAGAGAAATCTGTATTATAAAATAGTCCTTAAGCTTTTTAAGGAGGCAACCTATATTGCCTCTGAGAGGCTGTATTGTACAAACCACGCCTGGGCTGGATATAGTCCAGTATAGAAAGCAGAGTGAGCAGAGTAAATGCAAAGTAAAGCCACATTCCTGATGAAAGGCTAATTCAGCAAGAATGCAATTCCCTAGGAAGATTTAAAAAAAAAAAAAAATACACTGTTGAGTTTTTTGCAAGAGGAATATGCTGAAGCAATTGCTGAGCCAGTAACGTACAAGAGTGAACAGTAAATGCAGCAGACCATCTGGTGTCTAATTTGCCTAATGATGATGTGATAATCATAGGATACAAAGGGACTATGTACCACAGGGAAAACAGAGTGAAGTTACCTGAAACAGGCTGCTCAAATTTTGACTGCAAGACCACTTTGGACCCAAAAACAGTCAACAATGCTAACTATCTTGTAAGAGACTTCCTAAATAATACGAAGTTCAGATCCCTAGTTCAAATCCCATGGTTATCAACTGCTTGCAAGACATATTACGAAACACTACTTTCCCTTAACCAAAGCATACACAACAGGCATTTCTAAATAGCAGACTTAAAAAAGCAGAAACTTTCCAAGCTTTGTTGACAAACATCAAATGAATGGGGTTCTTATTTTCTTTTGAGCCTGTGGGCACTTTGAAATCATTAACTTTGAAATCATTTTACCTCTCTCTACTTTCCTCTCCTTCCCTCTTTTTCCTTCCCTCTTCTCCCCTCTCCTTTCTCTTCTCCTCCACTCTCC
>JANHFJ010005269.1:7015-19001 GCA_032468195.1 Cerberus rynchops
AAGAATAGGGGCTCGGGCAGGTGGGCGGGGCCAATTTCAAACTTCTACTACCAGTTCTGCTGAACCAACTCAAACCAGCTGAATTTCACCACTGCAGCAAACTGAAGGTCATGATAGAGATTGAAAGACAGGTTAGTAAACATAACAATACACATTGCATCAATATTTATTGGTCATTGCTATAGAATGGTATTGTCAGAAAACTTCCAAAAAATCATATCCCCTCCCCTTAAATTCGTCTTTTAAAAAACCAAAATTTTCCATTGATTATCCTCTTAAGTCTCATGCCAAATAAAGCAAAACATAATTCCACACTAATTTTGGCATAATCATCACTGAATTTTCCTTCTTTTCTCATCCCTTTTGTATAATGTACATCTTAAACTAGATGCTCATCAAAGTTATTTCTATAGCTGTGTTAAGGTGTTATAAACATTAATAGCAGATTAATAGAACTGATTGCAATAACAATACTACCTGATTTTCATTACATACCACCAGTATAGCATAGTTATTGAGTCTGAAAAACAAGAAAGCTTCATTTCAATTAGCCATAGTAAAATTTAAAAATACAACTTTTCAGTTTACTTGTTCAAATTCAATAATAAATGCCATTGGTTCCAATATTAATATTTAAAAAACATAGAAGATTCATCTGGAGTATTTTTGCAATCCAAAAGAACACAGCTTTCTTTATGAGCCTAGCTTAGTTGCTTTCCAATTCATGAATACCCAGTAGACACAGAAAAAAAAAGAGCTTAGAGGTTATATTTTAACCAGATGGTCTTATTCTGAGAACATGTATAAAAGAGGATTTATAATAATAAAACCAATCATATCTTCTTTTTTGTTTTTTGTTTCTATTCTGAAAGCTTCCACAGTCTATGTACCACTTAAAGATTTAGTTCTAGATCTAACATTTTCCTATTTCAAGATGATTTTACATGAACTCTTTTAGCCAATATTCTAGCCAAATACCAATCCAAGTAGAGCCGAAAGGGACCTCAGAGGTCTTCTAGTCCGACCCCCTGCTCAAGCAGGAGACCCTATACCATGTCAGGCAGGTGGCTGTCTAATCTTTTCTTAAAAACCTTCAGCGATGAAGCACCTACAACTTCTTAAAAAAAAACCACTTTACCTCTTAATTATATTTTGGATTACAGAGAATATGCAGAAATGATGGAGATATTTTCTTTAATTCTTTTGTTTCCTTTTTACCATTTTCCTTTAAAATTCTTTACTAAGGAATGTGAACTAAGGAATGTGCTAGCATATATTATGTACAAGAGATTGTGAAGTATGTATTTTTAATCAGGTGGGTGTGGGTAGAGCTACTTGATAGAAAAAAATAACCTTCAGTCTAAAATTTCCCAGAGATTGCAAGAACTGGGAGACAGTTGTTCTACCCTTCCTCTTTCTTGCAACTCAGCATCCCCCAAACACTTGAATTCATTAATCAAAGTTAAGAGGTGTGACTTTGCTTTCAGAAATTAATTATCCTTCTGAATAAAGCTCTTTCCATCCCCATCCGGTTCTATGATAGAACCAGAGGAATACAGAAAGCTGCTTGTTTACTGAATTGGAGCCAAGAGTACATCTAGTTCAGGATTTCTGTGCTAGTCTCCAGGATTTCAACAGCTCTGTAGGAAGAATGTTTCTTAGTCTTATCTGTTGAGCTGGAATGTAGAACGTCCTTGTGATCTTAAAATGATTTTGGATTTGAAGAGAAGGAAGGCAAAAAGAACCATGTCCTGGCATTCTAATAACTGACATAATAGTGATAAATAATCTCTTTCTAACTCCTTCTCACAGAAGCTCTATGAGAATTCTGATTTGCAAGAGTTCTAAATTCTGCATATGGGACAGTTTTCAGGAATGTGATTCTTGCACTGAAGAGATGGCTGGCTCAGTGGTATAACTGGCTTATTCCAACTCTACAGTTCTAACTGACCATTGTCCTCATTAAGTTGGTAGACATCCTTCATTTGAATTAAGATGAGCCTTAAAATGTTACTGCTATTCCTTTGCAATCTGTGCTAGCTCTCTTGAAGCTGGAGGTCCCTAATCTAGAAAGATCAGAAGATTTCTGCCAGTACTTTTCCAGAATAATAAAAATTATTAACTTAGCATAAACTTTCATGAACTATTACTTCATCATATGCATGCATGAATTGTAGTTCACGAAAACATACATCTTTTAGTAAAATTGTGCTTTAAAGATGCTAGCAGATGTCTTCTAATTTTTCGCTGCAATAGACTAACACAACTCTCCTCCTGCACAGTCCCAAAAGAAAAGTGTTTTAAATTGCTATTCTTTTTTCAAAATAAACTAAAGCAGGAAAAGTAGTTTAGTTGCAGAAGTTCAGTCACGAATTTGAAGATAGAGGAATAAAATCAATTCCTCGTCTATAGAAAGCTAGGATTCTATCTTGTGTCTTTCTTAATAGCTTATTGATATTTTGATAATAACTCTTATAGGATGTTTCCTCCCTTCCTTAAGATTCTGCTACTGCTTATATACCAGTGCTGGTGATTATAGGAGACTAATGTTGTACAATTTATTTTGACCATGTAAGGATTATCACTTGGGAAATGCATATGACATACTAATTTAATTTTTCAAGGTACACACTGTTCCCTCTCAAAATACAAGGGTGTGTGCCAGAGGTGGGCTGCTGCCAGTTCGGACTGCTTCACTCAAACTGGTGGTTCTGGTCCTGCGCAGTTTGGAGAACCAGCAAGTCACAATACCGTCTGGCCCCATCCATCTCACCCTGCACTATATAGCTTGCTGTCACCACACAGCCCAACTAATCTCCATGCCTCACCTGCTCTGCTCACCAAAGGTAAGCATACCACCCACTTGCCCTTCACTTCGGGCCTTTCCCCGGGGCCTCTGCCAGCATGCTGCCCACTCGCCATTTGCCTTGGCTGGATTGGGGGACACACCAGTCCTTGGTTCCAGCCTTGTCCTGGGGCATCTGCCTGCATGCTGTCTGCTTGGATGGATTGGGGGAATTGCTAGTCCCTGGCTCCTGCCTTGCCATGGGGCCTCGGCCTACATGCTGCCATTCCCCTATAACCTCAAACTATGAATCCCTGGGCTAAAGCAATTTATCTGGCCCATGTCCTGCTGCACTAAACCAAAGGGCCATTGGGGGGGGCACAGTGTGGGTGCAGGGGATCCAAAGAAGTTTGGAAATGGATGGTTCTTCTTACCTGTAAGAAGTCCCACCAGAAAGTGCTGCAGTAGAGATCTTGCAATTGTTTCTTCTGGCCCTTGCAAAGCCTCGGTCACTTGCGGAGACACTCCATGTGCTCTCCAGGTTGGCAGCTGTTTCTCTCTATTGCTGCTTTTGCTGAAAGAGCATCTTGTGCAGCACAGTGAAATTGAGCCACCAGTTTAGGTCCTGTAAGTCCCATATGGAAAGTACTGCAGCAGAGAGAAACAGCATTCAACCTGGCTGATGCTTCTCTGTGCTGCAGTGCTTTCTGGATGGCACTTAGAGGAAAGCAGTGGCTCACAGCTGCTAAAATGTGCAAGATGCCCTTCCAGCAAGAGCAACAATGGAGAGAAGCACCGCTGACTCAGAGAGCAGAGATGGAGTGGAGGACTAGCAGGCGGCAACCCAGAGCAGGGCTCAAAAGGCTGTTTTGCTGAGTCTTGCCATGTGGCAGAAACTGTGTGCATGTGCGGAAGCCGTGTACATGCACAGAAGCCACACTGCATGGCGGAAGCCGTTGCACATGCATGGAAGCTTCATCATGTGCCACAAGCAAGCATGCATGGAAACCGCGCGTACTCACATTTTCAGCGAACTGATTGCTGAAATATTTCTTGCCCACCACTGGTGTATACTCATAACACATGGCTGGCTAAAGATCGGTATAAGTGTTTTTAACATCAAAAATAAAAAAAAATTGAAATAAACTATGGTGAATAAATAGAATATAATTACTCTGAATGAAATGGGGGAGAGTGTAACTGAATTTCTTTAAACTCAGAAATTCCTTGCTCTGGCATGTTTCCTGTCTTAGTATTCATGTCATTTAAGAAACTCTCATTCAATATTTTCCACCACTAACTAGGTGGCAAATAGACTTGCCACCTGGCTGTTCTTTTTCTTTCCTCCAACTAATTTCTTTCTGTACCAAGCCAAGAAAAATGAAGTTATAGCCCGAAGTGCATGAAGTATTTTTGAAGAGGTCTTTAGCAAACAGAAATAAATGCTGTGTACAACTCAGATTTAAAGCCACTTTTAGCTTCGCCTCTTCAGAATTATCTTTGAAATCCTCAGCAAAATTAAAATTTCCAAAGGAAGCATCGTGAATTACAGCTTCCATTAAATTCTGCTGCTTTTTTCCTGTTTTTTACCTAGTTTTCCCTTCTAGAATTGCTTTCCTTTTTTTTGCAAGAATCTTAAGTCTTTTTTGATGTTTTGTTTCCTTTTTGTTATAAAAAAGCTGCTCCCTTTAAGCCACTTATTCTAAAGTAATCACATTAATATCATAATCAAATTACGTCCATGTTAGGATTCACATTAACATTGTGCAATGTCTGTCATACTGCCTTGCTCTGAAATTTATCAGGTAGTAAGTGATGAGAAAACTAACAGTCCAGAAGAAAATGACATCAACATTCACTATCATTCACCAAAGGCAGAGATATGACTGAGAGATATGAAAGCAAAGATATCCTTCATTTTGCCCAAATTGTCCATCCTCCCAAATCTTTCTACCCATCTGAAAGTCTGTGCTTAGAGTGGTAACTGCAAATCTAAGCACAAGGATGAATTTGAGGGCATTCCGTCATCATAGATGTCAGTATAGGTCAGTGATGGCAAACCTTTTACTTACCAAGTGCCGAAAAGTACACACTTTGCACATGCCATCCTCATTTGTGTGCGGCTCCTCCACATGCACTGCATGTGCAACTGCACCATCTGCATATGCATGCAGCTTTTGCACGTGCAATGCACTTGCGCTGCGTGAAGGCACTCACACACATGAGCAATCACATGTGCATGCACAGAAGAGCTGCAAAGACCAACTGGATTTCCTGCTACAATCGTGTGCATGCACAGCAGACACCCGAAGATCAGCTGGGTCTCTGCAATTGCACATGCGTGCATGTGCAATCATGTGCATGCTCAGCTGGAGAGAAGTTGGCTGACAAATGTGCCCAGCAAGATGGCTCTGCATGCCACATGTGGCACCCATGTCATGGGTTCGCCATCATGGTCCTAGTTGATCTGACTTCTCTCGGTGATCTTTGTACTTTGGATATTGATTGTTCCATTTTCTCCTCTTTCTCTCCTTTCTCAACTTCTGTCTGTTGTATACCTCCAACTACTTCTGCTGTATTTCACTTCCTCCTACAGCCTCAGCTTGTTTTCATTTATCTTTTCCTTGTATTTCTATTTATTTCCTCTTATGTAGTAAAGAAGTCAATCATCAAATTTTTGGGCTTTTCTATAGAGTCCAGTTTACCTCTGTTCCATCCATGTCACCAAAATGCCTTCTGGAATCAGCCATCTGAAGTTCACATTGTTTTTCACAAGCTTGTTAAAAATTGCTAATGTTTCTTTATCGCTTACTCTTCCCAGAATCTGCTTTAGAACTATTATTTCTTTTCCTTTATATTTTAGTGGATCATCTCTTACTTTTTGTAGTATTAAGGTACTTAACTTCTTCTGCAGCCTCATCAGCAACCTCTAGTCCAACAGGGCAAAGAGCTTTGGATCTTATGCTGCAGCAGCAAGACAAATCAAGTGCTTGGCAGGTGGAGATGAAGACAATACTTCAATCAATACAGGAAGATTTGAGAGCAGAGATGAAAGATGTGAAGCATAGAATGGGAAGATAGATGATAAAGAGAACTTTCAACAACTGATGGCTAAAAGTGAGCAGCAGATACAGACAATGCAAGAGAAGGCGGAGGTGGCAGAGAAAAGGATGTAAGAAATGGATTGTAGGTTCTCACTGGTAGGTCAAAGCCATGAGAACAATCATATCTCTCGAGATGGACAAAGCTGAATACTACTTGCGATTTCAAAATATAGAAGAAAAAGGTGAAAATTTGGTAAAGACAATGGCGGAGTTGTTGGCACCACTTCTAGAGAGCTCCACAGAGGGAATAATGAACGGAATTGATGAAATTTTTAGAGTGCATACTAGATATGCAACAAGAAATAAGCTGCCAAGAGAGGTGCATGTGAGATTCACGAAGAGAAGTATTAAAATCTTAATACTACAAAAAGTAAGAGGGGCTTTTTAACTTTTAACATGAATAAAATAAATATATTTGAAAATTGAAAGGGATTACAAAAAACCAAGAGATTTGTTGAACGTTGCTAGCAAATGAAGACTTTATAGCTTTATAGTTACATAAATCTACTTAACTGACAAAGTATTTGTAGATCACACATGCATTTCACTTATATACTGTCATTTTTATAAGAAAAAATTCTCATATTTACATGAAATAGTTTATTTCAATGGAATTTAATTCCAAGATTGTTTTAATTTCCAAACAGAAGCATTCAAATGCAAAAATGTAATAAATTGATGGGATAATTATATAGGAGTATCAACATCTACATTCTACAGCAATGCAAATGCAGACCATAGAAGATCCAAACCTGTGCAAACCTGCAACATATATATCATGGTTTACCTTAAAGAAACAAAACTAGTTTGAAACAAAAATCAAATTTTCTAATTATTGAACTAAAAATAAAAATTTAATCAAGAAATGTAAATAATCAGAATCTTAGAATTAGGAATTGTTGAATCTAACTTGAATTCTTCATGTTCAATTTCACCAATATGTACAGACTATTTCCTGTTTGAGGAATGATTTATTTTAATCCAGAATAATCTGGGAATTTTAAACTGGGAATACTGCTTGAAACATCCATTATCAGTTTGTCCAGAGTTGAAATATGAATTACCACTGAATAGCATTCGTGTGCGTCGGGTAGCATTCAACACAACAGTTCACTTTAATCAGGAATACTTTTTTAAATTAATGGCCCTTATTAGAATTAAAGCTACTTTAAAGTATTAAGTTTGACAGAAGGAATACACTAGACTTTTATATGTATTGATTTAAATCAGTTATTGCCAAACTTATAATTGTACTTATTCTTATATATTGATTTACCTTTCAATTAGTGCAATAGAACACAATTATCTTAGTAGAATATATTCTAAGTCTGCAAAACATAGTTTTTACAAGTGGGAATGTTGTTTCAAGTTTAGCTTGGGAATCTAATCAAAAAGCAAAGCTTGACTCCTAGTGACCATATGGATAGTTCCAAATAGGAGTATTTTTTGGCAACTATATATTTGTTGCCTAAACCTATAGTTTTTTTGCCTGTTGCCTTCCAAGATCCCCGTTTTCCTCTTCTAGCTTAGCCTGTAGCCTCAGGCTGTATTATTTATTCAATATTAATCTTGTCCAAGCACACTTTTGTTTGTGTTGGAGATCAGCTCTTTGATGCCACCTGTGGTGACAATTCATTCATAATTGTAAAAAGGCTGCATAAAATTTCATCTTAAACTGCTCTCATTGTATTTACAAGATGTGAAGTGGGGCAGAAACCAGTGGTGGCTGCAATCAGTTCTGTGAGCGTGCATTTGCGCGCTGTTTCAAAAGCACAGCAATTTGAAGCTTAGCAGCTTACCTATTCAGGCAGCCCCATTAAGTAGAACAGTGGAGGCATAGAAGTCAGCTGTGCTGCACAAATTTGGCTTTCAGCTGAACCAGAAAGTAGGGGATATAGGACAGGATACGACAGGACTGGGACCAACTGAAGGTCAGAACTACTGGTTCGGTAGAACTGGTCTGACCAGGCAGCAGCCCACCACTGCAGAAACTAAGATAGATGGGTATCTGGAATCATAAAAACTGTTTATTTTCTGAAAAAACTAAGGCAACAAAAGTTTAAATTCCCAAATGTATAAAACAGTTCTTTACTATAAATACTATTGTTTGATCTTCTTTTCCCCAAACAATTACATTGAATACATTTAAATCTATTACAATATACCAATTTAAATCAGGCCTGCTTTTCAATTATTTATATAATTCATTATATAAAATCATTCAAAAATCAGTTGTGTACTGATCTGGGACTAGAATTAGAGACTGAAGCAATTGGTGTATGAATCCTTATTTCATTGATTAGACCATGAAAAAAAGATAACTGAATATAATAGAAAACATTACTATACTATTAGAACTACTTTTCAATGAGAGTGGGAGTTGAAACGTCACAAAGGAACAATATATACTAAATGGTTGCCTGGTTCCAGGCAATTCTTCTGAATGTAACTGAATTACATGCCTGTTTAATTAAGCCATCATAAACAACCTTTAAGAACATATTTGTCAAATACAGTTGATCAGCATACTATATTTTTACATGGTATTAGTTTTTAAGAAAACAATTGATATCTAAGGGCAAGAATACTATTAATACATGAACAAAGTTTATATCTTACATTTTGAGAAAGTTTCATATTCATTCAAAGAAATTTAGCAGCACCAGCTTCAGAAAACCTTTAAATTAACAAATTTATTAACATTATGCAATTTATGTCTGAAAAATATATTCTGAAAAACACTGGTAATCTAATATTCAAAGTAGATTGCAGAGTTTACTGGGAGATCTTAACAAACCATATTCTCTCATGTATCACTCATTTTGATGTGAAGATGAAGTAAACATCCCACCTGACCCAAGGTCCTTAGAACAGGGGTGTCAAACTCATGTTGTCACGGTGGCGTCACAAGGCATATCGGGACTTTTTCCCCTTCGTTAAACAGGGTGGGGCCAGCATGTGATGCATCCGGCCTGCGGGTCATGAGTTTGACAGCCCTGCCATAGAAGAATAGTTGGATAAACATATCTTTAAGATACACAACTGTAAAGTGTCTGCCTTTTTACTGCTATTCCAAAGCTAAATTCCCATGTCTATCTTTTTAGTTTGCTCTGCTGTCAGAGCACACAGAGTTGAACCACATATAAATGATGCTGTTAAAAATAAATTTATATATAAATCAAACCATTAAATGAAACTTTAATTTTGGCATTAATAAAAACATTACCAGTGGTAAGACTTTCAGTATTTCTGGTTTTGTTTCTGAAGAGTGTATCTGCTTAGTCAAGAAAATGTATACATTTGCAGTTTTATCAGTCGTAAGCTCCAAATAGATTCTCATCCCAAACTTTTACATTATTTAAAGATCAAAAAGCTAATTGACACGATACACATACAGAGTACTACAGAATACAACAGAGCAGACAGGCTTTGTGGGTTTAAAAGACCATTTTCCTCCCACATTTGCAACATGATAAAATCCTTATCAGCATAAAGTATTTAATATCATGATAGTAGTATGATTCAATAGCAAATGTTGCAAGCAGTGTAGGAACTTCAGTACTTGTCTAGAGCACTCAACTTGAGAATTCAGTATTTCATGGCTAACTGAATAGTAATATAAGGTTGTATTTGTTTAGGGTACAAAGCCATTGTTTGTTGACCCATGATTATATTTGTCTGTGTTCATACAGCAAGATAATGTTAAATTATAAAGCTCAGCATGATTTGTGAACAATCTATATAATGCAGTTGCAATCAAATGCAACAAAATACATGTGACATTCAGAAGTCAGATTTCTGAATAACTGTCATCTGTTAAAAAAATACTAAAATTCTGAACATATTTTTTATATGTAAACTGTTATAGTCAATATATTAGTCAGAAAATACAGAATACAATACTAAGGACAACCAAACTCAATTCAGAATGTATAAGTATAATATGACTATTAATATTTGCTGAAAGTTTAGGTTTTTACTTCTACTCAAACTTGAAACAATTCATTTGTCTCTTTGATCGTATTCAGATTAAAGTTTTTAGACTGTCGTATTCACATATTCTGATAAAAAGCATACAAAATTGTTTATCAAATTGTACCTCGTAATAGGCTCAAACTAAAGGTAAAATGAAACCTTTCTAAATAACTTATTGTGATGCAAAAATATTTAACAATGAATCTAAGCTTGCCCTTCGACAAATAGCATCAATTCTTGTTATTATGGTAGATATAGGCTTTTTTTCCCTCCTGCCATCTGAGCATCACTCCCAAAACTACAGCAATTTTCAGGAAGGAAAGGGTGAATCTGCTAAGCCAAACTCTCACTAATCTTTCCAGTTGAAGCAAGCAATGAAACACTATATCCAGCATATGTATATATTAACAGAAATATTTAATTTTATAAGAACAAAATATTTTAATGGGTTACCTGACAAGTGTATGTCTGTTAAAGTAATGAATGCCTTAAATTTGCTGCCACCCAGAAATTAATTTAAATATGATCACTACCAAATACAGAATAGCTGTTCAAACATACACATTTTTTGGAAATTTATTTTTTCTCCATTCTGGAAATATTATCTGTGAAAAGGAAACAATGATTAAATCCTGTATAAACATAACATGCAACTAAAGCTTGTAAAGCAGATTCAGGTATTCATATTTGTTAATTCTTCTTTGTTGTCAAGGGATACTAGGAAACTACAGTACACCTGCCAACTGAATACTAATCTGAATTGGTATTTAATCAAAATTCTTGATTATTGGGAAATATTTTTATTTCAAAAATATGTCTTAGTGATATTTATTGATGAAAACAAATAAACCAGTGTGAGAGTTTATAGTATGTGTATTTACATACAGATGTAAGAGTCTATTGTAGAGATAAAAATTGTCATTATTTCATTTAACTTTTGAGTCCAACTTCTATTTTTAAAGAAATATAAATACTTAAACATTGGGTACATATTGGTGTGCTGTAACTACAAATGTTCAGTCTTCTTAGGCATAAGGATTTGAAAACAAAATAATTGAGGTGGAACATTATTGGGATGTATTCCTCTCAGTTCCATTTAGATCTGCAAGTATTAAAAAAAAAGTTAAAATGTTGCAATTAAAGTACAATTGCTCAGATCACAAGACAGGCAATACTAACAATCACAATAAGCTTAACTTGTATTCAGAACTACTCTACTCAAATTGAAATTGTTCTCATTATTTATTTTAGAAAATGTGTATGGTTGTTCATCTTACATGAAATCTAGATAATAGATGGTTAATAACAAAACAGAATAAAAATCTCTAGTACTTCAACAAAAGACAGCAAATGAAAATAGTCATAATACATCACTACTTAGGTACCATGTAACTCAACTGCAATGTAATTTGACTACGTTTTATAATATGCACATATTAATTCTACCTCAATGTCTGAAAAAAAATATTAACCTCTGTGTAATTAGGACAATTCAAGATTTATAAACAAAGTCTCAAGTTTTGTAGCACTGATCTACAAAATCATCAAAAGCATCAATCTTTCAGAAATCCATTTACATATAATAGGAACAAAATTGCTTTTTAATGCATTAAATGACTGTAACTTGACAATCTCATCTCCTCACCATGGGAAGTCCTTAGAGGAAGTTTCTGGTAAGCCACGTGAAATCAAATTAAATTTCAAGGAAGAAAGGTCAGCCCTAATTCTGAGCAGAAGTTATCACTGTCTGCCTTTCAGGTTTATTTCATGTTAAATAAAAGAAAAAAAAACCTGCAGATTTGTTACTATCATAAGCAAGGATAACAGCCTATAGGTTTCACGTAGTGCAAATTCTAGTGGCAAAATAGCCAAATTTCAGTCATGCAACTACAGAACTTTTGAGGGGGGTGTTATGGGTGGGATGAAGTGTTTGCCACCAGGGTGGAT
Source organism: Cerberus rynchops (assembly GCA_032468195.1). NCBI lineage: Eukaryota > Metazoa > Chordata > Lepidosauria > Squamata > Homalopsidae > Cerberus > Cerberus rynchops. Next base: position 18,827 of record JANHFJ010005269.1, read on the forward strand.
TTGATTTAAATGAAGTCGATTTAAATCATGATTTAAGTCACTAATAAAAAGGCTTGATTTAAATCATCTTGATTTAAATCATAATTTTTAAAAAGCAACTGTCATTTCTGTCCTGCCAGCGGCTCCTCCTCTGATCCACTATTGATTCCAACAATCTCAATATTGCAGAATATAC
>JANHFJ010005271.1:75874-87456 GCA_032468195.1 Cerberus rynchops
GACCAGCTGGATTTCCTGCTGCAATCGTGCGCAGGCACAGCGGAGGCCCGAAGACCAGCTGGGTCTCTGCAATCACACATGCGTGCATGCGCAGTCACATGTGCATGCTCAGCTGGAGGTAAATTTGGCCGACAGCTTGTGTGCCCAGCAAGAAGGCTCTGCGTGCCACCTGTGGCACCTGTGCCATAGGTTCACCATCGCGGCTATAGGGTCTCCTACTTATGCAGGGGGTTGGACTAGAGCACCTCCAAGATCTCTTCTCATTCTGATATTCTGTTATTTCTACTCTCAATGTATCTTTATGGTCAACTGGCAATAGGTACAGAGTTCATACAGGCAGTCCTCACTTAGGGACTGCTTCAAAGAGCAACCTTTCAGAGTTACGACTGTAATGAAAAAGTGAGCTTTTGGCCAATCCTCTCATTTACGGTCTTTGCAGGCGCAAGGGAACATTGAAATAAGTTCATAAGCAGAGTTGTGATTTCACTTGGGACCTCTTCGCTTAATAACCGAGTGGCCAGTCCCAATTGTGGTCGCTAAATGAGGACAGCCTGTATTTCTGGAGTTGTATCTTCAGCTGTATAAACTCTGCCCTTCGGGTTTTTAAAGATATGCTTTACTATTCGCAATGTAGGAGCCCAACATGTTATGTCTATTAGAACATAAAAAAGAAGCTAGCAAAAGTTTCTTTTTATTATTTTCCTGGATTTCATTTATTCAGGACACGGAGGCTTCAGTCTATAAACAGGAATAGGGGAAAATGATTCACTTTTCAACTGAGAATGTTCCTTTCTCATCTTCCATCAGGAAATATTTAAAAAGCATTAGTCGTTGACAATTTGGGGAATTAAATGTTCCCTCACTTGTTCTTCCTGGACTTTTATTTCACCTACTAGCACAAACCTACACATTTTCTAAAAAAAGTGAGACAATTGCAGCCATTCACTGCTGCTATTAAATAGAGGTGATTTTACACCACTTCCTAAGAATGCTCAGACATCTTTGAACTTGTTTTAAAAAGGTGATGCTGCTAATGAAAAATATTTATTCCCCCCCCCCTCAATTTTCACCTGAAGCGGAAGAAATAAAAGGGGTAGAAGCCAGTTAAGGTATGTGGTTTTCTAATAAAGGAAACAGAAATTCAGCGTTGTCCCAGGAGAAGCAAATGCTCCCATAGATCTATACACCAGTATAAAAATGTGACAAGCAGTTAATTTGCAGCTTTTGGAACCTACGGAGTTTATTTTAGCACAAATATTGATCTGAAGTTGTGTCTGCACCTACTTCGACGGTAAGATCGAAGGACGAGTGTCTTCCAGATATATTTAGGCAAGAATGTTTCTGGGTGAAAAGCATCCAAAAGGAGAGAAAGTAAGTAGAAATAGAAATAGAAGCAGAAATGAGTAGATAAAGGAAGAAAAAAGGCACAAGATCCACTGCACGAAACATCCTGCCATCCACCAAAAATATTTCAGAAACTGTAGAATGCAGCTCCTGAGATCTGCACGCAAATTATGCGTTGTGAAGATCACTTGGTGGTGGGAGAGACTTCCGTTGTAATTTACCGGATCCTCTGCATGGATTCCCCCTGTGAGTACGTAGGACAGATGGGGAGGGAATTTACCACCAGATTGCAAGAACATGAGAGAGTGGACAGAAGAGGAGACCCAAAGTCATGGATAGTCTCACACTATGAACAAGGACATACATTCTATTTTGCAGCTACTAAGATTGTTGGATGAGCTGGTACAAAAAAAGCAAGGGAAGTGATTGAACCCCGGGAAACCAACCCCCTCATTGATCAACAAGAGTGTGCTAATTTACCACCAGCTTATCCAGTACTTATGAAGCAAGGGCTTGGCAGCACAAGCAAACAACAGCCAACAACTTAATAGCCAGCGATCAACACCCCTCCCCAATCAACATCTAAAAAGCTACATACAACAGGCACAATATAATAGCCCAAAGCACACTGTCAGGATCCAAAAGGACATTTATGTATAGGGGGGAGTGTTCCATTTATATTATGCAGGCCATTTTTATACAGTAAAATTCAGGCCATGTAGATCTTGACACATTTACATGTTTTCTGTTGCAAGGTCATTGAGAGGGCGAAGGGGGAGGTAGAAACGACAACTTCTTATCTTGTTTTCATTCTTTAACTTTAGTTCTCATGAGAATTTCTTTTTGGCGCTTTGCACCTGCAAGGGGAAGTGTCTTCGGAAGTCGTTGGACTCCTTTTTGAAATGGTTGGACAGTAATTAACATGTGATAATTAATGGGGTGGAACTTTAAGTTTGACTTGGGGAAAGAAATCCCAGAAGCTTTAGATTCGGGATTTCAACAGATCGTACCAGGACAATGTTTTCAATAAAATCTTATTATTTTGCTTCTCTGGAATTCTGATTGCATTGATGATATTGTGTGAAACCCTGACAGCAGTTATGTCAGTAGGAAAACTGTAAGGGGTCCAATGTGTCTGGTAATAAGGAAGTGATGAGGTCTCTGAGCATTCAGTTCAAAGCATTTCATCACTATTGAGGTCAGGGCTATAGGGCAGTAGTCATTGAGGGAAGTTGGATGTGGTTTCCTGGGATGGGGACAATGGTGGACTCTTTGAAGCACATGGGGATTATTGATTGGGGTAAGGAGAAGTTGAATATCTCCATGAACACACATGCTAGCTGGTCTGCACAGGATCTGAGGATGTGACCTGAGATGCCATCTGGTCCTGCTGCTTTCCTGATGTTCACTCTCCTGAAGGCTCTCCTCACCTCATAGGGAGAGCCTTCAGCCATCAGAGATGGTGGGTGCATTTCTGGTGGTGGCATTTCCTTCTTGACTGCAGCTTGACTTGTTGCCCTGCACACTGACATTTTCATTTATTTGGGGGTCTTAAATCCAGGATCTTGCATGCAATAATTTAAAAAAATAGACCTGGTACTGCTAAGAGTCTGAGATTATAGTATAGCGTCATAATGATGACCACATATTTTGTTGATTTTAGCAGCTATTGTATGACAAAACTGAATAAAAATACCAGACTCAAGAACACACACACACACACACACACACACACCTCTATAAACTAAATCTGGAGATTTCTGATAAATCTACATCCACATTAGTTGCTCTCTGAATTACATATTGGTACTGGTTCTCGTAGACAGTTAATCAAAACCGGTGCCTTTGTATATTATTTTTTTTCTTTCTACTCCCTAGCTTTTTTATCACAGCCCATAATATATGCTTGTCAAGCTAACACAGCAGCAGATAGTTTGTTATTTTGCTTCCAAGGAACTGGCAGCATTCCCTGCTTAATTTTCATCCTGATTCTATTGATGTCCTTACACGAACCTTTCATCATGTCCTTTTCTGTGCCATTATTTTTCCAAAGGAACAACGTAGTATGTCCACATCAACATACAGTATGTCCAAATTGCCTGTTCCTAAATTCTAAGAAAAATGACTTAAATTTCCTATGGTAATTTTTTTCAGACAAAAAAGCCTACTAAATGCTTTCCTTTTTTTTTCTCAGAGCTAAGGCAGATCAGAATTACTGTCAGCAGCTGAAAACTGGCACTTCCATTGTTCGCTGTTCCAGATAAATATTAATCTGTGTCCCTTAGTGAAGCCAAAGCTGTCACCAGGACAAGCAAGGCTGCTGTCTCAGGCAGCTGATTCTGGAAGTCATAAAACAGCATTCAGTTATTAGTTATTTCTCTCCCCTTTTTTGTCATTTTTATTATTTTTACTTCAAGAAAAAGATATGGCTGGATTTTCCATTTTGGGTGCCAGAAGGAAATCTAAGGCATTAGACTCCTAAAATCTAGGTGCAATTTTCTGTTCTTTCTTAGGCAATAAAATATATTGAATTGGCATGTTTAGAAACTTAAATTCTGATATCCCAGATAACCCAGATGACCAGTGAAGCTCAGCCATACCACTGCACAAAAAGATACCCCAAAATTGATGTTAATAACACACCAAATAACAAAGCTAATTATCTCACACAGCCCTAAATTTTCTTGTTATTCTAAAGTGCAGTATAACCTTACTGACTATGATTCAACTGCTGGCCCAATATGCTTCCCATAGTATAGGTCAGTGGTTCTCAATCTGTGGTCTGCAGACCCCTGGGAGGCCATGATGTCATCACAAGGGGTCCATGAAAGCTTGAAAAAATGTCATGATTTAAATCTTGAGTTAAGTCTTTGTCCATAGCCACAAAAGGTATTTAAAGAGGGTCTGTGGTGAAGAAAAGTGTTCTATACCCATATATGGGCATAGAGGAGCCAGAGAGTCTGGAGGGGCAAAGTCAGAGAGCGGGAAAGTCCTGCTCTCTGATTGGTCAAGACGCGCCTTTCAAAAACTATAAGAGCTGTCAAACTCTCAGTTAAGTGTGCTTGTTATATCTGTGCCTGTTACAATAAAGAGCTGTTTGTTACTGAAAAACCGTGTCCAGCCTCTCCTTTTCCCAAACAAAACAAAAAGGTTGAGAATTACTGGTATATTAGATGAGACTAGGCCATCATCATTTATCTTAGGCAATAAAAGGTGTCCAGCAACCTTCGAATCAGAGTTGTCATAAATTAGTTGCAAAAGGGATCCAAACTGAGATCAGTTTTAATGATTGTGCTATGTTCCATATGCTCAGGACAGTGACACCATGGAAGAATTGCTAGGGCACTGCAAAAATATAAGAAGTGACAGTAATTTGTGCACCAAATAAGCCCAGCTACAAGGCAATTGACTCATTTTTCTTGTAAGTATGGTAATTGATTTTCCATGCTACTTTATTCATACATTTCACAGCTTTATTTTACTTGTTAACAAAAGACCAGAGGAAAGAGCCCTAATGAAATAAGGGCCTTTTCTATCTGTTTAGCATTATCTGTGTCAAAATGCAGAGTCTTCGACACTAAAATCCTGCCTGATTAAATCTAGAAGTTACTGCACACAAACAAAAAGGGTATCTTACAGTGCGGAACAGTTCAAGCGAACAGCAGTAGAATCTGGGGAAAGTCCTGCAGTTGAAGCAAATAAATAGGCCTGATATTGAAAAAAAATGAGAAACTATTTCTACTCTTTGTTTTTCAGAAAATATCTTTCTATTTGAAAATGTTCCTGAGTTGAAAACATACACATGGTTCAAGTTTAAAAACAGTGCTCAATGTTAGACATGGAATAGGTTAGCAAAAGGAGACTGATGCTCAACAGAGATTAAGATGTCAGTCAGTTAAAAGCATATCAAGGAATTGTCAGTACCCTGTTAAAAGAAAGGATAAAACTAATATAAAACTAATATGTACATATCAACTTCTTTTAAATTCTTTCGGCTAAGCAATTTCTCGCTAGATAACAGAAGGAACTAAAATATCTTCATAATAATGTTCTTTACAATACTTGAAAGTGTACTAATTTCTAAAATGCCAAATGCCAAAATAATCTCAGCACCAACTGTCCTAAGAAAGAAGGGAAAGCCCCATGTAAGAAATACAAGAAATCAAAACTTAAAATACATGCATACATACAACAGTAATTGCTTAAATCCTTAATATTTTTATTGCAATCAGCTTTTGCCTACATTTCCCTAAAAAGAACTAGCAAATGTTGAAAAAAAAATTCTGCAGATCTCTTGCATCCCTCCCCTACTGCTGAACATAATAATTAGTGGACCATCTTTCAAGGCTCATCTAACATAGAGTTTTATCAGTGCCACTTCTACTCCCAGTACTAGGGGTTAGCAGGGGTTCCAATATTTGAGGGGCTGCCACAAAGAAGAAGGGGTTGACCTATTTTCCAAAGCACCAGAAGGCAAGACAAGAAGTAATGTTTGGAAACTAATCAAGGAGAGAAGCAACCTAGTACTAAGGAGAAATTTCCTATCAGTGAGAACAATTAACCAGCTTGCCTTCAGAAGTTTGGATTGCTTTATCACTGGAGGCTTTTAAGAGACTGGACAGCCATTTGTCTGGAATTATAGTCTCCTTCTTGAGCAGGGGGTTGAACTAGAAGACCACCAAAGTCCCTTCCAACTCTGTTATTCTGTTAAAAGCAATCTGAAGCTCATTTGTGATTAACTTCTTAAATTAATCTTACAAGGCTGAGAACAAAAAATAAGCAACCATTGGTCACCTATAAATGCTACAGATCCTGGTGAGAATATAATCTTTCATATACCCCCCATCTTCTAAATGCAATACGAACACACTTATCCTTTGATATTCTTTTGGTTGGTGTGTGGGATTCAACAAGATCCTAGCTCCCTAGTACATCATCAAACTCACATCTACATTTTACCATCTTGGAGTTGAAATAGTACGATGGAGGAATTGCTTTGCAAAAGAAGAGGGAAAAAACTTGCCCAAACTGAAAATAATTCAAATAGCACACTTCATCTCATTACTGGTTCTCAGTTTAATATGCAATGCATCTGAAAAGTTACACTTACAAGTTGTGACACAAGTATTAGGAAGTTAAGAAAAAATAGGTCTTATGTTATTCAGTTCTATTTTTAAAATTCCCAAATAAAGTACATTTGCAGATAGGAAAGATGGATTCTGGCATTAGACAAGATCTCATGGTGTCATCTTTTCATTTCTTTCTCCGTCTCATCTTTGTATGGTTATTTTCACTGCTGAGTTCTTCTTAAACAATATCATTTTTCTACTCTTCAGAATCTTATAATATACATAGATGATGTATACCAGAAAGCAGATAAAGAACATGGCTTGCATGTATACATTCTCAAATTCAATCCCTGGAATTTCCAAATAGGATTGGAAATTGTGAGCACGAACCTACCAAAGAGCCAGTGTCAATTAAACTAGATAGACCAAGATTCTGGTTCAGTGTGGCAGCTTCCCATGTGTTAACAGACAGTATTTGTGTGCATTTTTTCTCAATTCAGCACCGATGCTTAAAAGGATTGCACAAAGCTTAGGTTGAGATTTGATCAAGTCTTTGAATCTAATCAGAGGTCTGAATTGGAGTTCTAAATCAATTCGTTACTTCATACTGAATCAGGTAGCTTAGTATAGCTTTAGAAAATGTGGAAGATGATCCAAAATGTAATGAACTTCTGCCCAAGTTCAGGTACATTTTTATTAAATCCAACCCAGTTTTCAAATTAAACTGGATTACAAATCTGAACTGGATCGTAAATCCAGATGAATCACAAATCTAAATGATATATGTCATTAATTTGTCTTCTTTCTTCCATATTTTTTTTCAGAAAAACAACAAGAGCCTGTCAAATCGTAGCAAAGCTATTAATGAATTCATCACCATTTTTGCTTTATAAAACTGATTTCCAAATATTTTTCAATCATAACTGGAAATGCTGGTGTTTCTACATTTGAAGCCTATTTTTATTTTCTTTCAGCACAGGCATGGCCTAAAAACTACAGTCTGTCTAACATGTACTATTGGAAGATGTTTTCCTTTTTAAAAAAAAAATGGGCCAATACAAATAATTCTGAGATATGTGTTAACTGGATTTGAGGAAATGTTGCTTTGATTCACAAAATTTTTATTCTGGAAAATGAGTACTGATCTACTTAATTCTTTGGTTCAAAATTTTAACAAAGCATAAAATACTAAGAATAAAAATGGGTATTAAAAGTTAAAACAGGAGGAATGGGGATAGAGGGCAGGGTAGAGAGGAAAAAGAAAAAAAGCATTGAATTCCAACTCCTTTTGGTGTAGTAGAATATGATAATAATATGAAACCTCACCTTTTTACATTTATGTAAAAAGTATGTATTAGTATATACTAGCCATTTCTATAACACCAAACCTATGGCTCTGCAATCCAACAAGACATACACAGACTTCAGTGGATAATTAGAAGTGCAGAAAAAACAATTACTACCAAACTGCCTTCCATTGAGGACCTATATACTGCAAAAAGTATATAAGTATAAAAAGTCAAAAAGAGGGCTGGGAAAATATTTACAGACCCCTCACATCCTGAACATTGTTTCAACTTCTATCCTCAAAATGATGCTATAGAGCACTGCACACCAAAACAACTAGAAACAAGGACAGTTCTTCCCCGAATGCCATCACTCTGCTAAACAACTAATTCCCACAACACTGTCAAACTATTGACTAAGACTGTATTATTATTATTATTATTATTATCATCATCACCATCATCATCATCATCATCCTTCCTATTACCTATCTCCTCCCACTATAACTTTGTTGCTTGTACGATTTATATTGTTTTATTGTTTCCTAATATGATTTGATTGCTTATTTAGTACCCTATGACTGTCACTAAGTGTTGTATCTTATGATTCTTGATGAATGTATTTTTCTTTTTATGTACACTGAGAGCACATGCACCAAAGATAAATTCCTTGTGTGTCCAATCACCCTGGGCCAATAAAGAATTCTATTCTGTTCTGTTCTGTTCTGTTCTGTTCTGTTCTGTTCTATTCTATTCATGATGGTTCAAAGTTACAACAGCCTAGAAAAAAGTGGCTTATGACTGTTGCACCAACCCTGCTGTCATGCCATTACAAGACACAATTGCAACATCCTGCAGCCACATAATTGTGATTTGCAACCTTCCCAGTCAGTTTTCAACAAAGAAAGTCAATTAGGGTCTGGATTCACTGAACGGCTGTGTGATTCACTTAACAACAGCAGTAAAAATGGTAGTAAAATCATGGAATGACTCACTTAATGACTGGTCATGGAATGACTCACTTAATGACACCAGAGTGACAAAATTCCAGTCTCAATTGTGGTGGTAAGTCAAGGACTACCTGAATTTCATCTATTACAGTCTTCATTAAACCTGTTTTTCACAGATGTTTTCAAATGGACAGAACACTAATTATTTCAAGAGCACTTTTAATCATGAGTATTTATTGTTTAAACACTGTTGTATAATGTTTTAAGTAGGAGCTAGAATGTGTTTTGTTTCGCATACTGTCTCCTCTTTAAATTTATTTGCTGATCAAGTGTGGGAATGATGAGCCCTGGTGGCACAGTGGTTAGAATGCAGTATTGCAGGCAAACTCTGTCCACGGCTAAGAGTTCGATTCTGACCAGCTGAAGGCTGACTCGGCCTTCCATCTTCCAAGGTCCCAGATTGTTGGGGGAAATATGTTGACATTGTAAACTGCCCAGAAGGTGCTCTAAAGCACTATGGGGCGGTATATAAGTCTAAGGTATATAACTAGCACTATTGCTAGTGCTAATTATAGTATTTGATAGGATTCTCAGCATTATATTCTTACCATGCATTTGGAGCACATTTGTCTAACATATGTACAAGCACATATGCACAGTCTCCTAGAGCAGGGGTGGGCAATTACGGCTCCTTCATGACTCGTGGACCCAGCATGGCTGGCTCAGGAATTCTGGGAATTGAAGTCCACGAGTCCCACCCCTGTCCTAGAGAAACATGGAATCACCTTGGGCTCATGTGGAATCAATTTATCTTTTCAGTTTGCTTTCTGATACATGAATGAGGCTCTCAGCCCAACCAATCCTCTTGCTGTTATCTTTCTCAGAATTTCATTTTTCCCTTTATTCTGGGTGACCACAATTTTGGTACACCATGTAGAATTCTAACTAGTTTCCGAGTCTACATATAAGACTAGGCAGAGGGACACAACAGTACATCTACCTTAGAAAGGAGCTGGTGACCTGTACCTCCTTTTGACATAGATAAGAGGGGAACAGAAAGACAAAGAAAAAATGATTGTGAGCAGCATGAGCATGGCCAAAAAAAAGTTACTGTGTGAAAGAAGTAGCTTTTAAGGCTATTTCCAAAGAACAAGAAAAAAAAAAGTAGAATGGTGAGCAACTGCAGAATCACAGTAATTTCCATTTTTTAAAAAAGAATAAAATAAATGGCAATAATAAGAATTAGGAACTACAGTGCAATGAATTGTAAACATATTTTTTCTAACAACTGCAAGTTCTGCCTCTAAATACCTTGGGCTCATGTTTTAGACACAAATAAAAATATGAATTACTTGCTCTTTTCATTTGTACTTGCAACTAATTATTTTGATATTTTGAAATATTTGGTGAAATTATTGTTAAAACTATAATCCTGTAAAAGCTCTAATTGAATTTCAACCGAATATACAAATTCATGAGTGCTTTGAATGAAAACAATATTCCAAATTACAAAGAAACTGTGTTATGTGTAGATGTACTCATAGATAAATGAAATGTGTAGATGTGTCATAATTTCATTTATTAAGAGAGAATGTAAAATTTATGTGTATGCAAATCCATCACAATATTGCAGAAATGTCAAGTTTGATTTTAAACCCCATTTCAAAAAATTGGACTTCCCAACAATTCCTTTCTGCTTTTAGCAAATCATGTCCAATTTTATTTTACAATGTGTAGAATAAACAATCTGTAGATTCAAATAATACTTATTACTATCTTGTCTGTAAAATACATGCTCTGTCATTCATACTCAATTTCATACACCAATTTATTTCTGGACTCATCAGAATTTCTAACTTATTTCAACTAAGAGGACTAATCTATGCATGCCAAAAGACAGCATTATAAATGGTCAACTGTTTAATATCAATGGACATGATTGCCCCTGACTCAAGATGCTGTCAAACTCTATTAATCTCACTTAACAAGGCAAATTCAACAAATCAGCATTATTAACATAACAGCAAGAAAACCGAACTTTTCCAATCTTGCATAAAGCCAAAGAGAAAATAACAATAAATCAACAGATGGTTTTAGAAATCTAAGGAAATTATGTTGACAGCAGATCTTTTAGTACTGGTCATTATGAATAAAAGTAATTGTGGCAACTTATTTTGAGCTTATTAACAGCTTTAATGCATTTTTAAAATAGTATATTCAGATACCAGTTACAAAGTAACATTTCAGATACCGGTAATAGTAAGAAGTGGAGAAAAGAAGCACATGAGAAATTTTAAATTATTCAACAAATCTTTTTCACTGACAGATAACAGAAATTCATTCCACAGATATCATCTCTAAAATTCAAGCATGTCTCAAACCTTATCATTAAGAAGGAAAAATATTAATTAATATTAATATTATAGAACTGGCTCTATAAGAGCTAATGGAAGGTTCAAAATGGCTCTAGTAGCCATGAGCACATCTTGATTTGCCAATGTAACACCACAACCTCAAGATCTGTACTGGTTACCAGTTACCTTCTGGGTGCAATTCAAGGCAACACCTGGCTTTTTAAAACCCTTACGTGGCTTAGAATCTTGGTACTTTTGAGACTATATACCGCATCTTATAAGACTGCCTGGGTCTTATTTTCTTTTGACCACCGAAAAACCGGCTAGAACTTCTTTTTTAGAGGTGTCTTAATTTCGCCCCCACGTGCCTCACCTGTCCACCAGGCTGCTTCTTTTGCAGCCAAAAAGAGCAAGCAACGTGCCCAATGTGCCTTACCTGGCCACCGGGCTGCTTTTGCAGCTAAAAAGGACAGTGCAAATACCGCTTTTGCCCTTCTCTTTCTGGGCGCAGCACTTTGCAGCCGTCACTTTGCTTTTTACCTCTTGGTGAGCCTCCCCAAGAGGGAAAAAACAAAGCAG
>JANHFJ010005278.1:23694-39413 GCA_032468195.1 Cerberus rynchops
GAACCTTCACATATGTGCCATCACATTCACAAACACTACAATTTATAGGCACTCTATGCTAGTCCAAAATATTTTGTTTTGTAAGGTACAGGACAGAATTATGTCATGTATTTATTTATGTTCAGTTTATATGGCTGCCTGCTTGCTAAACAATTCTGTGTGGCTAGCAACCTTAAAAGCAGCCAGAGATGCAAATAATAAAAATCCAGCAAATATTTTTTTTAAAAATGCAAGTATAAAAACCTTCAGTGCCAAAGTAAAAATATATTTCACTTATCTTAATACATAATGATCACTGAATAGCATCGTACTCCGAGGGAAGAGCCAAGTTTTCAGGATCTTTCTAGAAAGCCTGGTGTCTGTAGATGGAGCTGTAAAAGGGTTCATGCTAAGTTACATCTAGCAGGCTCTCCTTCCTGGCTGATGTTCTTCCTACTTTACTACTATTTCTGCTTCCCTTTTCCTAATTCCTCCTGGAAAAGAGTCTTCCTTTCACTTTTGCTAACTGATGGCTTTAAAAAATAGTCCCTGAAATAATTTAAAGGAACACTGTCATTTTTCATATAACAGTTACATTGCTCTAACTAAACAAAAAACAAAAAACAGTCAAATTTGCTCTCCATAACCTTTTTATCCTTTGGCTATCTGCATATCCCATTTGGAAAACGGATTATATGCAACACTACCACTTATTACTTCCTGCCTCTTTGAAATTATTTATATGGTGTTTGTTTCATTGAAATTATGCTAATACAATGACACAATTTCCAGTTATTTCTCTTAAATCATGGCATAGATATTCACTTTTCAGCTATTTTTTGTGATTTCAAAATCTAAACACCCAAAGGAAAAACGGGTATTCCTTTAATTGAATGGCAGTATCCCTTTATATCAGTATTTCTCAGACTTGGCGATTTTAAGACGTATGGACTGCTGGCTGGGATATTCTGGGAGTTGAAGCCCACACCTCTTTAAATTTGCCAAGCTTGAGAAACACTGCTTTAAATGCAATGCTGTGTTAAATGCAGAAAAGGAAACTTGTGGCTTTCTAGTTGTAGTTCATGTTGTGTGACTGTTGTTGATGCAATTACTTTGTCACGGGGCTGCCAGAATGCTCACAAATACAATTGGAACTGGAACAGGAATTTCCAATTAAAATTTCCAATTAAAATATCTACAATAAACTTAGTAGCCTTAATTAATGTCTAATGAAGGGAGTCTTTGGTTACTATTGTGAAAATCTGAGGGATCAGTGTTTCCCTCCGAAAGAAGTCCTCAGAATGTGACTTCATCTGAACAACTTGGTCAGAAGTAAGGAATTATGGGAGCTGTGCCCCAATATACTTGCAGAATGCTGTGTTGGGGAAAGCTGTTTAAATGTTAAGGGAGGGCATGTGCAGGCTCTAAGATAATTTATCACCAGTTTTAGTTTTTTTTGTGGTAAATCTCATTAGAGGGCCTTGCTAACTCAACACTGAGTTTGACTGAAGTTGAAATTCTGAAATTAGTTAGAAAAGGAAATATGTGAACCAAGAGTCCTTAAAGATGCAACGGTAGTTGGATCACGAGGGCTATTCCGTCATCTGAACTTGCCAGAGACTGCTGTCTTGCAATCTCTTCATGAAAAGTGCAATCTGGTGGGTGCAATTGTGGGTGATCTCACGTCCTCTCCTTATCCAGAGAGGTATTACAAGGAGCCTGTCTACTCGCCGAATCACCTTCATTCTGCCAAGGTCGACAGCTTCACTTTTAGTGGAGTCATCTTCAGGCCACCATTTCTGCTTCAGAAGTCCGATGTTTCAGTGATGTTTTTATTTCTGATAATATCTGTTTTGGCAATCGATTCACCACTTAAGCAGTGGCAAAGGGATGTATCTACGATTATGTGGCAAAGGGGGGGGGGAACCACAATTTAAACATAAGGTGTTACAAGGTCCAAAGGAAAAAGGGAAATTAGTTTTACCTGATTTGAAATTGTATTTTGTAACTTGCTGTTTGGGTTGGATAAAAGACTGAGTGCTTCTGGGAAATCAAAAGCTCTTCATGTTAGAAGGACATAACTTGAGATTTGGGTGGCATGGATATTTGTGGTATGATAAAGTCAAGATTAATATGAATTTTTACAAACCTTCATGCTACACACATGTACAAATCCAAACTGTGTCCAAAAACCTACTGTGGCTTTCAGCTTTAGAAGACGATAGAACTGGCTGAGATTGCCAAGTTGATTTGTTTGATTTGAGAGAAAAATAGCATTTGTTGCCAGCTCGAAACCCATTACAAATTTTTTGCATAAAACAGAGAAAATAAAGTTTACGATTTATGGTTTCGATAATTAGATAGGATAGATCACATAGAAAGAAAAGACATATTGCAACTTTGCATTAAATTTAGAATTGTACTTATACCTGCTGTAAAGCCACTTCTTTACACCTTTTTTTCTTTCCTTCCTATTTTTCTTTTTCTTTCTGTATTGCATTTTTAACTTTATCTTTGATTTCTTTTTTCTTTTCTTTTTTTATTCCTCACTGTATTCAAAGAGGTATCTTTTGGCTTTATTTGACCACTTACCTTTTACCTTGTTGAAGACGTTTGGAAGTGAATTTCGTTAGACCTCTGCTGCAGGAGCTGCCCTGATCAGTGGTAGGTTTCTGGATGCAGTAGAAGATGCTGACTGCAAAGACCTGTACTGGCCCAAGGCCTGGGTACCATAGAGATTGCCTTCTTCTGCTTGCCTGTTCAAAAAATTAGGAAGCACTTGCTAATGGTCCCCGACTACTAGGAGATACAGTGGGGAAGGCCCAGAGGTTGGCATTCTTTTAACAGCACTCATTGAAACAAGAGAGTCCTCCATCATGGCCTTCTAGAAGACTGTTGGGGATTACCGTATTTTTCAATGTATAAGACACACTCCCACCCCCCAAAAATGGGTGAAAATGTCTGTGCGTCTTATACAGCGAAGCCCCACCCACCCGCCAGACATTATTTGGCCTCCACACACACTGTTTTTGGGCCTTCAGGCCTTTTTTTAGCCTTTTTCTGGCCCATTTTTAAGGCTTTTTAGGGCCTGTTTTCGGGGCTTTTTTTTTTCAGGAAAAAGGGCCAAAAAAACCCCTCACAGTCGAGCCAAAAAAGGTCTGAAATTGAGGCGTGTGGAGGCCAAAAACTTTTTTTTTGTTTTCCTCTTCTAAATGTGGGTGCGTCTTATACTCAGGTGCGTCTTATACGCCAAACTACGGTAATTTTAACCAGCAGTGTTGCACCAAGTGAATTTTAATGTTAGTCTCCAATTTGGGGAATAAGTTTACTGTTTTAATTACAGTTTAATTATTTTGTGCTGTGTTTCGTTTTGTAAGCTCTTTCAGTTCGTTAGAGTCCAAGTTGTACATTGGTGCACAAGGTGTAGTTCTGCATTGGTTAATCAGTAAAACAGTGGAGATGAATGTTATGCAATTCACCTATTTAATCCTTTGCTTCACATTCCCTGCCCTGCACTATACCAGATGTCTT
Source organism: Cerberus rynchops (assembly GCA_032468195.1). Lineage (NCBI taxonomy): Eukaryota > Metazoa > Chordata > Lepidosauria > Squamata > Homalopsidae > Cerberus > Cerberus rynchops. The sequence goes on from JANHFJ010005278.1 coordinate 27,205, forward strand.
CTATTAAAATATCTATTATAATTGGACCAGGCTTTGTGGGAGATGATGAAGTTACAGCCTGACACATCTGGAGAATGTACGAGTAGGGAAGTTTACCTTATTGTGTGGTATTTGATAAAAGGGATATTTTTAGGATTGGGGGAGACATCACTGTTGGATTGGATAAAGAGTTGTCTGGGATTCTGGTGACCTCAACAAGGCTTTTTCTGCAAAATTCAATTATTTGAGAAATCATCCAAAAGATAGTCAAGCTACAAGATTTTATAATTGTAATTAAAAGTAACACTTGGCATACCATGTAGAGCTTTGATATGTGCTGTATAACATGTGTACTAGTTAGCAATGTAGATGTTGCATTTTATATATACTTTTTGAGGGTTAGGTTATATAGGAAATACTTTGCAGTAGGCTAAGTATGATGTTCTCATGCACAGGTGACTATTGCTAGTTCAGAAATAGTCAAGGTTAGCTCAGTTAGTGTTATTGTGCAAACACTTTCTTTGTTATTGTTATTACCTGTCAATCAAGAGGCTGTGAAGGTTCAAAAGAACCTTCTCATGCTGCTTTGTTGATGCAAACTTAATCAGTTAGCGCTGTAAAATTCCAGTAGCTTGAAATAAATGCCCAATCTGGGATCTTGAGAGAGAATTCCAAATTAAAACAGATTCTTCCAGATTTATTTTATTTTTTAAATAATACATAGATTACTCTTGTTGACATGCATCTCCATGTCCGATTTCCTCAAACAACAAGAACACTTTGGGGACATTTGAGCTAGTTGTTTTATAATTATATATCTCTACCAGCAGTAGAATTTCTTCAAATATGATTAAGTTCAGAAAATATATACTTTGTAAAATATTTGCGTAGCTACCATACAGTACCCTCCTTTCCTCTGATTAAACTTTTCCATACTTAATATAATTGTTTCTTCTGTCTATGAAAATTGGTTTATCCCACCCTGTTTGCTGACTGGTGTTTCTTTCTTTAATTTTGATCCGTCCTGTGTGTTTCTGTTCTAGTTCTGTGATGGTCCCTTCTATAAGAACTTCCCTTCCCAAATTGTGTAGTTCTTCAAAATGGAAAACATGACTCTTACTCTTCCATTTTGAGTACATGTAACTGTGGCTTCTACTGAATGCTTTCAAAGGAATGTGATGGTTCTTTCTCATTTCACAGTAGTTTCACTACAGTTCAGCTACTGTAATCCTTAAGTCACAAATCTTTCTGTAAGACTTTGTCTCTTTATATATAAACTCATGTAGTTGCTCCTGTGAGTCTTCCCACAGAGTTTTTCCATTTCAGCATGCATTATTGTTCTGGGCCTACCATGCCTAGTAAACACCACTGATATTAGATAATCCATCCTGGAAACATTTAGAGTGTATCTTGGATTCTTCATGATGTTGGATGGACCTTTCTAGTCAACATAGCTAGATAGGAAATGATTGGATTTGTCTAAAGGACAGCTGGGATCTCAAGTTGATTCAGAATATCAAACAGTGAGAAATATCCTGTCTCTTCAGAGGGAGGAACTCTGTGCCTCTCTCAGAAGGAATGTTCCATGTAGATTTTTCCTTTACAGATCAATGGAGTATATTCCATAGTTTTCTGCATTATCTTTCTATTTGAAGCCATAAAGTCTAAAACAGTGATGGAGTTCTATTTGGAGCCTTGGTTATGTTTCACATGAAATTAAAAAGGGGGAAACATCTGTGCTTCATAATAAGCATTGTTCAGTTTATAATAATATGGAAGTTAGAAAGGTTCAAGTGTATATGTACTAAGAACAAAATGTATTGGATGAAGCTAAGGCAGGCCCAGTCTAAGCATATTATTTGTTAACAAGTTGTAGCCAAAGATTCTTTTCTGTGATGAAAGATATTCCGAGCAGAAGAAGTTTTTGGCTTTAACCCCAAAATACTTAACATAATTTATTTATTTTATTTATTTATTTTATCAGATTTATATACCGCCCCACTCTCCCTAAGGACTCGGGGCGGTTAACAGCCAAGGGATACATAATCTTGGTCAATCTGCTTTAGAAAATGTTGGGTAGTTGGTCCTTCTTAATATGCCTTTGTTTTCTAAACATTAAACATTTTCTATCATTGACTTGTTTTTGTGGGGGAACCTCATCCGAACACAAAGCCAACTGTAAAAGTGGCCTTTCAAACATATTTTGTACTCCTGCTTTCTTAGGAACATAATATTGTTGACCAACCTCTTAGTATTGCCTTCTCTTTATAGCCATAATGTGTAATATTGCGTGAAAAATCTACATGCACAAAACATGTCAAATCTTGGCAATTTTTCTTCATCCTGGTAATGTTTGTGGCTCTTGCTGTTTTCGTTTCCAATGCCCCAGTCTGTTCTCTTCCATCAGTGTTGACAAGGGATGTTTCATTTGTAGACTATTCTTGTTTCTGCGTCTCCTTTTTTTGTATTATTTTTTTCTTTCCTATTTTCTTCTGGTTGCTTCCTTTCTTTCTCACTCTTGTGCTTTTTTTTTTTTGTCCTTTTGCTTGTCTGTTTATTTTCACCCTGTTTCTCCTCCTTTTTCTCTCCACTTCCAATATCCACTTCCCGTCCCTTCTTCCTCTCCCATTTTTGGTCCTATTGAAGTTGAGCCCAATGCCGGGACACCACGCCGTAGACCTCTCTCCTTCTGTCCTTGCTGTGCCCATGAAGGTAACGTAATTTCTTGCATTCCCTCCATCCACGTTCCAAACTGCAGTTGAATATATATAGGGACACTGGTCAACATGTGACGGTTTAAGTACTTCACAAAACTTCTCCTTTTCTTCTTACTCAGTGATACCTTCACTATCAAATGTATTGCAAATATCCTTGATAATATTGTAAAATTACAATATTCCTTTTTTTAGATGTGAACTGTGAGGGTAACTATAATACTTCAAGCTACTGAAGCTCTTTCTTTGGGTGGTAATAGTGCAACACAGCAAAATTCCTGTTTGGCATGCTAGATATCCCAAAGAGGTTCTTGGAAAATAGAGGAGAAACCAAAATCCTTATAAAATGAACGGGAAAAAGAAATACTGTGGTTTGGTTTGGTTTGGTTTTTTGCAACTGATTTTCCTTGATTTCCCTCAAATTTGAATGGTCAGCCTCCTGACTTGTGTGATTTAGTTTGGTTTCCTGAAGTCCATATCTTGCTAAGCATTTTCTCAACTTTATGTCATCTGGACCCAATATCCATTGTAGAGTTTCCATTTCCCAAGGCATGGGGCAAAGGGGTGGAATGTGACTGTCGTGTGTAACTTATGCTAACCATTGTATCTGCTTTTCATGGTGAGCTTTCATCCACTGTATATGCTTCTTCCCCACCTCCACTTTCTCCTTCTGCTCATTGGCTTTTACAAAATCAGTCAAATAAAAGTTTCTATAGGTCAGTAATAACACATATTTGGCTATTTTGTTTAGGAATTTTTCTTTGATGTATCCTCTCAGTGGAAAAAGTGGGGAGGATTTCCAACGCTTTTCATGGCTCCACTGTTCTGGTCATTTGCATGTATAAGCTTTTCTTTCTCTTTTCATCATGGCTATAAGGGCACTTGTGCAGAGATGCTCAGAAAAGCATGCTTGGACTGAGCAGTGGACAGGTATTGCCACTTACAACATGAAAACCGTAATGCATTAGGATGAAGGGTTCATATGGTTTCTGTTCTCCTAATTCCATAGATGTTTTAGTGGTTTGAAGGAGGAAAAAGCACAGGATGCCAGGCCACTGGAAGTAGGAATGCTACCAAGAACCAGTGGATCATACCTCTCCAGTTCAACAATGAGGTTCAAGCAACAGTGAGATTCCTGAAACAGTGTCTAGTTTTGGGGACTTTTGTGTTTTCTCAACGGATGCTAGAAATGTGTTTTGTTGTATAAACCAGCTGCTGCATAACATGACCTAATAATATAATCAAACAGTGAAAAACTGTTCCATTCAAATGGAATTAGAAAACTGTGCATAGAATCCAAATTGATTATGACTTCAGCAATTTTACACTGTATTGATGAAATTCTGGAAAAACACTCTTCGGTTAGGATCTACCTTGTTAGTTGATTATTTCACTTCCAGTATTTCTTCTGGGCCTTTAAATGTAACTGTGCGCTCTTGAGGGCCCTGCATTTTTAAAGATGCAAAACACCTTTTGATATAGTTGTTGATTATGTTTTCATTTTACTGTCCATGAATTTTAGAAATGGCAGTTCCAAAACAACTGGTTTGTGTCCGTTCAGGAAAGTTGAGATAGATTCACATTAAGAAAAAAAGGCTTATCTTTTGGATATATGAGAGTTTGGGAAACTATTGTTGATGGTTTCTCCATTTGCCAAGTTTCTAAATGTTTCTAGGTCAATTTAGCCAATAGTGGCAAGTCCTTCATAATCAGAATTTCCTTAGAATCACATTGTTTGTATTTGAATTGGTATTGTCTGTAATAAACTGCCATTGTACATTGGTTGTGGATGCAAACTAATTTGCACAAACATAATGTGCCATTTAATCTGCCCTCGGAGATTGTTGTTGGAACTACTACTAGAAAATACATCTAGGAATTATTGTGATAGAAGTCAGGAAGTGATTGCTTTTAGTCATTAATATAATGTACACGCCATGTCAACAAAGATATTTTAAATTAGCTGTAATACAAGAAAGCGTGCTGAATTTGTACAACGATCTGTTAATCACTCTGTAGCTATGTGTCAAGTTGTCTTCTGAGTTATGAGAATGGGTGAGAGATTCACATGCTTTTGAATATCCAGATCACCTAATATTCAAAGCTAGGCTTCTTGAAGGTCTGAAAGTGCACAAATTAAGAAATACGACACAGCACCGAACAGAGCATTGCTATTTTGACTATCTATTCCTCTAGGGAGGAAGTTAGATTAATGCATAGATCCAGGGGAGGATTTGGGAGGGTTTTTTGTGTGTGTTTTAATTTTATGTGTGTTAGAGGCAAACTAACAAACAGACCTGATGGGAGCGCTCTGGCAGCATCTCGCTCAGCTTTCTTTGCACATTTTGCCCCCCCCCCCTCCATTTTTGTCCCTGCCTGACTGTTGAGCTTGTGAAAATAGCAGAGCATGTGTCTGAGAGCTGACTCCAACATTTCTCTTGGCAGGCATGGGAAAGAAGGATGACCCTAAGCTGATGCAAGAGTGGTTCAAGTTGGTGCAGGAAAAGAATGCCCTGGTGCGCTACGAATCAGAGCTGATGATATTGTGAGTAAGCATTCTATATTTTGCGCCCTGACATAGAAAAGTAACAAATAGGTTGTAGCACCAATACTGCTGCGGTTATTGACGTGCTGCTTTCTGATAATCGCGATAAGAAAAAGTGCTTTAAAGATGAATGAAAAGACTTGAATGAATGAAACATGAAAAGATGAACGCAATGAATGAAGAGTGAATGAAAAAATTAGAATAGGTAATACTGTGTTAGATGGATCGTTGAGTCCATGATAGACAGCTTCCACAGTTCTATATTCTGATTTCTACAATAGACCCATATGAAATTCCGATTGTTCAAAACTGCTGATCATTAACTGGAATAACTCTACAACCGATTGATAATACCATGTGGACTGAAAAATCCTGATCTGGAATGCCCTTCTTGTTAATAAAGATATAGTCAGCACAGCTGGCATATTCTGTCATCAATTTTTGTTTCTATTTTTGCTGTGCTTAATTTCTCTTTCTAGACTATGGTTCACATATAGCTACATGAAACTAGAATTCCCCACCTAGAATTTTCAGTGGGTACACCATCTCAGTATCCTTTTGTTCTTCTATCGATGTACATCAGGAAAAATACAAAAGTTCTCATGTTGAAATATCCTACCTGTGTTTTTACCTGATCACCTTAGATTAGAGAATAACTTCACTCAGTCCGCCTTTGTAATCTGTGGAAGGGAATTGAACATTTTATTTAATTCAGGATTATAGAATTCATGCACTCATGAAGTTTCTTTGATCCTGGAAATAATGTCATGCCACAAAAATAGCACAGATGTTAAAACTGAAGGTTGTCACTATCGTTGAAAGCTTGCTTGACTATTAACCCCTTAAAAAGAGAGAAAACACTGGGATATGTCATTCCCTGAACATCCTTGCGTTAAAGTCAGAGCTGAGGTTCCTGCTGAAGTGAGCCAGAATTAACTATTCTCTACCTTTCTTTTCAGTGCACGTGAGTTAGAATTAGAGGACAGGCAGAGTCGGCTACAGCAAGAGCTTCGAGAGAGGATGGCAGTGGAAGGTAAGCCTGGTAGGGCATTTCTTGTTCTCGGTAGAAACGAGATGTTCCAAATCCTTAGGACATCTTGTTTTGACAAGTTTACTATTTTCCCTCTATCCAGATCAGCTAAAGACAGATGAAGAACTCTCGGAAGAGAAGAAGATCTTGAATGAAATGCTAGAGGTGGTGGAGCAGAGAGATTCTCTCGTGGCTCTCCTCGAAGAACAGCGCCTTCGAGAGAAGGAAGAAGACAAGGATCTAGAAGCGGTTATGCTGTCCAAAGGCTTCAACTTGAACTGGTCCTGAGTGTATCACTGTGACACTGGTTGCTGATCTGCGTTGTCCATTTGGCATATGCCAAGTTAGATGGAGCTGCCTGGTTAGAGGAGACAACTTGGTTGCAGGAATGGCTTCTTGCAGCAGCTAAGCGCTCGAGCCCAGGAGCTTCTGGCTAAGAGGGTTGCTTGTAAGGATTCAGAGTCCTGTGTGGGGCTACAAAAAAGCCAAGAATGAAGTCGTGATCTGAGATTGCGTGCCTTCCTTGAGGACCTGTGCAAGAGGTCAATGTCTTTTTTTGTGTGTGTGATCTCTGAGACAGACTAAAAACGGAAATATTGTGTGTGATTTTTTTTTTTTTTTAAAAAAGAACTTTAACCAACTTAGGTGGGCCATAACCTGTTCATTTCATATTTACCCAACCTGTGGTATTAATGGATTTGTTCGTTTAAATAACAGAGGAAAGGGGTGTCTAATTAATCTTCTGAAAGATCCCCTTGTAGCAGCCTTTGGAAGAGCAAACCACTCACGAAGCACACTGTGTAGATGCCCTTCTCACCAAAGAAATCCGAAGCTGCCACTGTGGTTCTAGGTATGGAGAGGAACATCCATATCTGAATGTTGACGGAACACTAAGAACTCGAAACATGGTTTCTTGTGATTTCTACAAAGACGGGGACAGAGGCAGACATTTTTCACCCTTCTCTGCAATCTCTACAAGTTTGCCATTGTTCCAAGCAGATCCAGCATGCAAACTTTTTCCTTTCAGCCATGAAGTGCTCTGGACTGAGAGAAGCCGTTTCCTATTTTCTGATGGCCTTGGACTCCTCTGTTGTGAACTCGATGACCATTTAGACACTGGAAAGTGTTTCTTATCAAAAGATGGGTTCATTCTGAAGCATTTTGAGGGATCTCCTGGGGATAGTTCTCCAGCTTCAAACTTTCCAAGAGTGGGCTGGGCAGTAGGTTTTTGTTTCTTTGTAGGGAATATTTTTTTTTCCTATTTCCATTTTTTTTTTTTTTTTTTTTTTTTTTCAGAAATGAAGCAGAAAACCTATCCTGGCCCTTTAGTCACTTTAGATCCCTTAATGTCCATTAACTTATTTTTTAATACTTGAAAGAAAAATTGGTTTTGTACCTTTTTAAGAAGTGAACAGATGAGTGTGTGGTAAATCTGTGTGCCAGCCCAACCTTTGTGTGTTTAATGCTTTCCCCTCTTCCCCTGTATCTATTTATTAGAATCATTATTAATGATATTACTGTTACACAGTACATTTGATCTGAAAGAAAGATGCTTTTAAATTCCAGACTATTGATTATGATTTGGGCTTCTTCATGTTTAGGGGGAGGACCTGGAAAATTTGTGGGAAGAATTCCCACACAGTATTTTCTTGCACCCTCAAGGGAGAGTTTAGAAGGAAAAAGCAGTGATCATCGGATTTATTTCCTATACTTCAAAAAGGCCCTCTCAATGTTCCCTGAATATTGGTAAATATACAATATTATTTAAGAGGTTTCTAACTAGAATGGCATTGGCACTTCTGTTCATGTAGTCAACCAATGGCAGTGGGCCTCGAGGCACCAATTTCAGTGGTTCTGTCCCCAGTATCCCTGTTTCTGGTTTGTTCAGGAAGGGAATAGGTGTAAAAGCAAAAGGAACATGAAATAGACTCATGTTTAACACCAGCTCTGAGATTCCATAAGCACATATCCTTCACCATGTTTCTCAAAGGTGCTGGCCTGCAGCTTGCAGAATTTTCCATTACCCAATGCACTGTGTTAGGGGGAGAAAACACCAGTCTCTGAATTAAATACTTTATGGCATCTTAATTTACTAGCCTGGATAGAGAACGGAGTTCCAATGCTGTACTTAGGTCAAGAAGGGAAGCTTCTAGCAAATTTTGCTTTTCTGGAATTGCAACAACATGAGAAGATATTCCTGCTGCTATAGCTATAAAAGCTTCCCAGACATTTTTAGCCAGATGTTGGCTAACTGAAACAAGGATTTCCTTTCTGGTGTTGGCAGCACCTACCTCTGAAAGGGACTGTACCTCTTTTTGTCTTTAAAGAAGCCTTAATTTCTACTTTTTTAGAAAAATGTGGCTGCTGCGCCTTTTACCTTTAATCAACAGAAAGTTTCCATTAAATACTTTGATGTTAGATTGTGTGTGTTTAAAAGCAGCATCCTAGCAGCTGTGTTTTAGGCAGTGCCTAGAAACAAATGATGTTTTTTTTTTTCAGGAGACTGCACAGGTATTGTTTTCTAAGTATATATGGTAATTACTGCTTTAGGCTGACCTGCAACTCTGGCCACCTTAAATGTCTACTCTGGGATGTCCAAGCTTGGCAACTTCAATTCCCAGAGTTGGATTTCAATTCCTAGAATTCCCTAGCCAGCCAATTGTGGGAGCTAATGTCCATAAGTCTTAAAGTTACCAAAGTTGCCAAGCTTGGGTATCACTGATCTACTCCATGTGATTGGAAGGAGGACAGACATTCTTTCTTTAATAGCTTTGTAAAAGGGACTCTGCAACACAGTTGATCATGTGACTTCCTTTAAAAAGGCACAGGTCTTCTATCTTCCTTTGTACCTGGCTACCTACCACAGCTCAATTAAATTTCTGCAAGTATCCCACCCCACTATACAGATGATAGGCAAAATCCTACCTCTGAAGTTCTGTCTCACCTAATAAATTGGAAACAAATACAAATCGTTTACACGTGTAAGAAAAAAAAATACTATTTAATGTTAAACTCCTTTCCTTAGCTGTTGTGACAAATTGATAATGACCACGGCAACTGTTAAAAGAGTTTAATATGCATCTTTTCCCATCTACAGATAGTAGTACGAAGGGAGATTTGATACATCGTATTATTATTTTTGGAATTTGGCTTTAATGTCGTCAGTAGGAAGATTCCAGACAAACCTGTTTTTCAGCTTCGTTATTTTCTAACCAAACTTTGACACTAATGAAAGAAATTCATTCCGTTCCACAAAGAAAACTCCTCTAGTTTTTTTAGGACCTTTAAGTCATATTGTGAATTGAAGAATTCATCCTGTGCAATGCAGGCTAATAGTTATTATCCTTTCCCGTGAGGATCTCTGTACAAATACCCATAGAGGAGGAAAAGTCAGATTTGAAACATGGTTGGGTGATGATAGACATACACAGAGAAAGCTGCCCTTATATTGTATTTTGGTGGTTACAGCTGCTCTACAAACATAGATCCTTCTGGTTCAGGCAAATTCAGGTAAGGAGCCATAGTAGCATATCTCTTTTATTACATTTCAGCCAAATCGAAGTCCTCTTCAGGAATGGGGGAAAATGTTTTTCAACATCTCAATCACAAAAGTCCATTTCCAACATTCATGTTGCCTTGATATCTAAGAATGGATATCAAAGCCAAACAAATCCAAGGACAAAAAGTTGCATTTAGAGCTTTCCACAGAAACAGGTACTTAATATTATGAGTGCTTAGTAACTCCATTCTTTCAGTGTTTCATTTCCATTCCAGCTCTTCCAAATGGCCATGCTACCCAAAGCATCTTTATTCCTCCATGGATTGATAATTGCTTATCTCCACCAACCATTAGTGCAACAATAAAACCATGAAACAAAAGATGATTATCCCCATAAGGCAAAATTATGAATGTTTAAATTCTCTTTATGTCACAACAGCAAAACGAGGAAATTACCAGTAAGCTGTTTTGGAAATAATACACATGGTGAATGCATCTTTTCAATGGGTTGAATTTTGATGAAATGTTTTTTGAGCACTGATAATTATATTTAAGAAATGGTATTTATCGGTAGGAGAGCCTACAGAAAAAGTAGAAATCTTACAAACTCAGCAATTTGAAGAGGCAGAACATTGCTGGAAGAAGGGAATATCTTCAGAAGAGCTCAAATCACACTTTTGAAAAGCTGATGGTAATTACTACCCATGCCACATGCTGAACATAATGCGAGATTGGAAAGGCAGAAATATATAATGTGGAGACATTTCACACCAAGTAAGATTTTAGAGCAAATAGGGTGCATATTCTCCTGGGTTAAAGCAGGAAGACATTTTAAAAGACTTTTCATGGGCCAGGTTCCTGATATCTAGGAAGAAGAAAAGGAAATACAGCTTTCAGGTCTTGATATGATACGAGCGAGAATGGAAATCATTTCCCCATTTTTCTTGCCTTTAGCTGTTACATCTTGGCATCTATTTAGATGAAAGAGACACTGGATGGTTCAGTGTTTTTCAACCTTGGCAAATTTAAGAGGTGTGGACTTCAATTCCCAGAATTCACCAGGTGGCTTGAGAAACACTAGTGGCTTATAAGAATCATGGATGCCATGATTCTTATAAGAATTTACAAGAATTAGAACCTACTGTATTCAGTAAACCAGTAGAAATCAGGCTTTATTTTTTGGGGAAATCCTTTTTTAATTATTTATAGAGAATCACTCTCACTAATTATGCTTCTTCCTCTGGCTGTGGGTTTCATGAGAGAAGATTTGACTCTTATCATAAGTGAGGATGGAATAGCTTCATCTCTTCAACCTCAGCTCTAACCTTGTTCTGGAGATTCAAGATCTTTCTGTCATTCAAGATTTCCATGGCTAAGACACCGCTTGCCCCGGAACCTTAATCAGTTTGACACTCGTAGCATTTCCTGTAATATTTTGCACTCACCAGGCTTATCATTTGACTGAATTATCAGGGAATTTTGTTTGTTTTAAACATGGCACCTTGCCTTCTTTAAGACAAGTAGCAAGCATACATGTTGTGCCCTCTGGCTTTTTAACCTTTTTATAGTACATACATTCAGGAGCCTTTTAAGAGTACCTGCAGTGATGTTTAGAGTTGCATGATCTCCTGGTGCAAACAGAAAAAAAGTTGTCACTCTCTTTGTATGGATTTAAGACAATGTATTCAACAGTATGTTTACATTTGGCTTCTCTTCAGAGGGAACTATTGTAATCATTTTCCATCCTCTTCTGTAAGGAAAATGAAAATGCTGTGAGTTTGGAAGTGTTTGCAATAAAAAGAGAAAAAATAAAACTCCAGGACAGCCTATTATTAAAAGGCAACAAACATTTTTATGCAGCATAAGAGAATAGAATATTTCCTAATATAGGTAGTCCTCGACTTACAACCACAATTGTGGCCAAAATTTATGTTGCTAAGTGAAACATTCAAGTGAATTTTGTCCCATTTCATGACTTTTCTTGCCATCGTTGTTAAATGAATCACTGCAGTTATTCAGTGAGTAACCCAGTTGCTAAGTGAATTTGGCTTCTCCATTGACTTTGCTTGTTAGAACATTGCAAAAAGTGATCACGTGACCCTGGGACACGGCAACTGTCATAAATATGAGTCAGTTGCCCAGCACCTGAATTTTGATCATGTGACCATGGGGATGCCACAACAGTTGTAAGTGTGAAAAACAGTTAAAGTCACTTTTTTTCAGTGCCACTGTAACTGAACAGTCACTAAATGAACTGTTTTAAGTCGAGATCTACCTATAATGTCTACATTAGGGATATTTAATGGAAGTTGACAGGCAAACTAGGCAGATAATATTGTTAAGGCTATCAGATAGTGTCCGCTCCTAAAGAGATTGCAGGAAACTATATATATATATATAGTTCTCATAATATATATGCAGGTCTGGGTCTATTCGGGTCTT
>JANHFJ010005280.1:0-12430 GCA_032468195.1 Cerberus rynchops
TGCAATACTTTTACAGTAAGTATCCTTGGTATGAAATGTGGGAAAGAAGGGTGACCAGAAACTTTGTATTTCAGTAGGTGAAGATGCTGATGTTGAATGGCAAGTGGGCGGAAAAATTTATTGTGGCTTCAGCTGGTTGATTCAGAAGGGCAGGAAGTGACAGGTTTAACTGGGGGGAAAATCAGGGTTGACTCTGCACATGTGAGGGACAAAGCCATAATATGATTTCAACATTCTCTTTACCCTGTGATATACAGCACTTACAAGGGATTTACAACCTTTAAAGATTGCTGCTGTCAAAATTCCAAACTGATGCTCAGATAAACTGCTTCTGTTCCCTTCTAGAAAAACCCTACCATCAGCTTCTATTTAGAGTTATGCATCTCTTCATTTTTCCTCTCCTGTATGTCAGCAATATTTTTGGATGTGGGTATTTTCCTATGGAATGAATTTGTATGTAAGCAACAGGGGTAAAAGTTGTAATGATACCTTTTCTCTTAATTTGCTGCTCCAGCCAAATACTGAAGAAGTTGCCTGATTTCTCTATCTTGAAAACATGCTTATTAATTTGGTTCCAAAAAAGGAAACGCTAAATAACATGCTAAAAGTATAAAGTTAAAAAATATCTACTGGCAGCCTATTTATCTAGCAGCATCTGTGAAGGTATCTTGGACTGAGGCCCATATTTGGTACACTGAGGAGAGAGCTATGATAATGTAGAAAGAAAATGAAATTGGGAGTTTCTTCTTGCATCTGAAATTATTGAGAATCAGACTTTTAAAACTGTGGAGAGCAATCTAAAGATGAATGAATACACGTGGGCTTACTCCAGAGTGTAGTCTATTGTATCTCCGACTATTTCCTATTTCTCCCAGATGTTATTCTTGATATCATTTCATGTGATGTGCATCTCAAAATCTTTATTTCTCTAATGATAGTATATGTCTCTCGTTTCATCCTCCAAACTGGTTTTTCTGGAGTTGGGATGGATCTATGACAGTGACATTCTTTGTTAATAGTTTGCTTGGAGGTCTAATTAATATCAGCTTCTAAATGGCACATATCTACAATATGTGACCATGTGTCATATGGTATTACCAATAAGCATGCCATTATATTCCAATTGCAACTTCTTTCAATTATGTGGTTTGGCTTAATAATCTGAGGTATTAGAATTGTGGAACGGGTTCTGGAGAGATGGCTTTGATGTTTTTGGTCCAGCTTTCTGTTCTGTGGCTGTAGCATTTCTTGCAAAATATAGGGCAATTTTTTTTAATGTTGTGTGGCAATCCTTGGGCAAGATGATCCTGTAGGGGTGTGGTGCCAGTAGCAAGTTGAGATTGAGACCTCTTAGCAGAACAAGGATTCAGCACAAGTCTGTCAGCTGAGAAATATAATGGAAATCATTGGCTGAAAAACACTCTGCTGTTTCTCCATTCACAGGAACAGTTGACAGCATTGCCTTTAGAGGATCACCAGGGATGGGAAGATGCCCTTGGAGGTGAAATGGCCATTTCCTCAAGCCCCAAATCTGCCATGGAGTTTGGCCAGCAGGGTGGTCATGGGTTTGGTGGGTACCTATAGCTGCTTCTGGACCAGTGAGTATTTATTACATCTTCTCTGTTTTGACTGATGGCTTGATTGAAAGATGCTTGGGTGATCAAGCAAGTGACCTAGAGCTTCCTTGGCCATGTTATCAGGGAAGGTACTTGGAATGTTAGGAACCACAAATTATACACAAAATCTGTGTATAATGCAGATTTTGGAGAAAGATGTCCCATTTTTCTAAGCTCTGGAAATTGATTGCCCCAGGAGACCAGGGGCCAAAAAAAAGTGGGGTGGATACTAGCTCATAGATGGATTGATCAACATATTCAATAGGTTTATGTACCTATTTTTCCAATTATCACTTCACCGTCTGAGGACAGGAACCACCAAAATTCTTCACTTGAGTTTTCTCAAATCAAGTTCAAAACTTTGTTTGCAGTTTTCTTGGTGACGGTGAAGTGATAATTTCCATTCCTTTATTTTGGAATGCTTTTATATCTTTTTGTTTATGACCTTGGGTCTCCTTGATAGACCTATATAAATTCTTAGACGACCCAAAACATTCTATATTATCTCAACTACATTCAGAAGTCTAAATTCCTGATTCTGTCTGCCCTGTTCCAATCTGAATTAGATCCTGGGAACTCTGTAAGTGGGATTAATAAAATCCATTTGAGTGTTTTATCTAAACAAGTGTTGTAGCTGCTGCCTTTCACATTGTTGCCTTGTTGTCCTTTGTTCAGGATATGTAAACAAGCTGAATATCCATAATGAAGAAGTTCTTTATGAGCTGATTGAGAAGCGCGAGCCAGGAACCCCTCTCTTGACTGTCTGCAACCATCAGTCCTGCATGGATGACCCACATCTTTGGGGTATGCTATGAGAAGGGAAGGGCTGCCAATTTGAGAAAAACATTGGGTTTTTTTCCTGCTCTTTGAGACATTGGATCATTATTTTTTTACGATTTGGAGTCAAACAAGCAAAAGAGGGGGGATGCTTCTCCCATTTCACAGATCTTCCATTAAGGTCTTTTAATTTGCTGTTATTAAGGGCTAAAAATACAATTCTGTAGTTTTAAAATTATAATGCAAATAATATTGCTATGATTATAATTAACTTCATCTAGCAATAACAGCAACAATGGCAACATAATACAGGCAATTTAGGAATGCAGATAATTTAATCCTAGGTGATAATTAATACAGATAATTTATGAATGCATTGAAATAGATGGATTGATACATGCATTGTTTTACATGAAAAAAATGAAAGAGGACAAAGGAAATGAGGGAATTGCAGAGATCTGAAACTTACATTGTAAATTTTTTTTAGAAACGTGTGGTTTAAAAAGTACTATGCTATTTAATGTATCTTGTTTGGTCAAATATTTAATCATTTTCAAATTCTGAGTAAGTTTATTATTCTGTCTATTTTTGCAACAAGAAGGCAGTTGAGGATTTCCAGTGCAGATGATCTTGAATCAAACAATGCTACCAAGGGCTGTGAAACAAAAGCATATCTAAAGAGTTTATTTGATTCCAGTTATTTCTGTCTTTCAAAATTTTCTCTGATACTTTGCCTAACACAATAAAAACTCATTTGGTAAAAACACCATAATAGATCTCATATTTAAGTCTCTGAATGAATTGTTATTGTCTGTCAGCCCTTCAAGTTGAGCCAGGTCAGGAAACTTGACTACTGAAACTCAGTCTAGGGTATCTTGAAAACTTGCCACAATATCCTTCTTCCCCATTTTATACCAAACAGAATCAAGGCAGTTTTACCTTAAATTTCTTTCTCAAGATTTTTTTTTAACTTTCCCAGGAAAGTTGACATGGCTCTTGCATTCCTTTCTCAAGAATATCTTCACACTCCTGTTCGTTGCCTCAAGCAATATCTAGCAATATTCAAATAAATCTGTATTTATCTTTAGCTATCTAACTGCCTCTGTTTTTTTACAAATCAAATAAAATGATGTGTCCATGGTACTTGTTTAATTTGTTACTCTTTTAATAAGTTCAGACCTATCTTAAACAAAAGTTTCCATCATAGATTACAAAAGCATCTTTTTTTCAAGAAAATGCAGTGTAGTTAAAGCTCTGCTTTCAACATTCCAACCTGTTTGAATGATGTAAATTTCTAAGGTGGACAATCACCTAGGAGTTAAAACTGGAATCTCAGGGCATTTTTACCACATGTCCACTTTTAAAAATTAAATACTAACAATGCTGCAATACTACCAAATGTGAGGCATAAGAGACCAAACATTACACAGTTTGGTGTAGTGGGTAGGGTGCTAATCTAGAAATCAGGAAATTATGAGTTCTAGTTTTCCCTTAGATGTAAAAGTTGGCTGGGTAAGTTTTAGGCCAGTCACTCTTTCTCAACCTCACTGGATTATTGTTGTAGAAAAAATACAAGACCAAAGTTTTAGATGCTTTCTTGAATTATGTATAAAAAGGTGGAATATATTACAATATACTACACAACATTACAGTCAAAGTAGTCAGAGGAAAACTTTATTCCTGTTTTTAAAAACAGGAATTTACCCACCCTTTCTGTTAAATCAAACCAGTGACGTCAAACTCTGGTTCTCCCCTGAATCACATTCCAAATAGTGATATGTATATTTTAAAAAATGCCATTCTTAACTGAAAAGCTACTTCAACAACTGTCCAACATCACCTGTTATTGAATACTTCAGTTTATTTTTCCGTTTGGTAGAAATAGGTTTGTATTGGTCCCATTAATGTTGTGTTTCTTTACAGGTATCCTGAGATTACGACATGTCTGGAACTTGCAGAAGATGCGGTGGTAATCATGAGGAAGAATGGCTTTCCCTGAAAAGAGAAGGGGCCCCATTCAGTCCCTGCTATGTGGGTTTGGTGAACATATGTCAGTAGTGTGACATATTTTTTTATGGCTCTCTTAGGACTCCCACAGCTGCAGATATCTGCTTCACCAAGGAGCTACATTCCCATTTCTTTAGCCTAGTGCGATGTGTTCCTGTCTGTCGGGGTATGTAGCTCATTTACTTGATAGAGGAATATGGACAAATCACGATTAGTATGAGTTCAAAAAATGCAATATTCACTTTAGCACTAATTATAAAATTGAATGCAGATCACGTTTAATGTCACCGAAAATTCAATTAATGGAAGACTAAGGTGTCGGCTATTGAAGGTAGTGCATGCACAGTTGCAGTTGGAATTTTAGACATGGGTACTCTTCATGTGTGCATGAAGAAAGGGAAGATTCCATCAGAGGAAAGATAAAAAAAGAAGATGCTCGTTATTACATTGGAGCAAAAATTCCATATAGCTGAATGGCACAAACATGGCTATAGCAATGCTAAACATAGGACGAGATGTTGGAATGGCTGAATTTACAGTGTGCAATATTATAAAAGACACAGGGGAAATAAAAAAAAAGTAAAGTTGTACCATTTTTTTGTGTTTTGACAACCACAGTAGTAAGGATTGCAATCAATGTATGGATTAAAGATTGCAATAAAAATACATTCCTCTTGGCAGAGTAGTCATTCAGAACAAAACTTTAATTTTGTTTAAGAGAGTAAAAGGAAAAAATCATGAAGTAGAACAAAGGTTTAATGCTGATGTTTTTGATTTGATTGATTTAAAAATTGAATTTAACACATTAAAATTACTGTAATATTTACATACACATATAAACATTTATGCATATAAACATGTTTAAAATATTCCATTTCTATCAAGCTGGACCCAATTACCCTGGTTCCATGGAAATTTTCTATGGAAATATCACTTCAAATACTGTGAATTAGAATTATGGGATTCTTTTGTAGGATTCTTTTGTAGGATTCATTAACCAAGCAGCTCTTGGGATACAACTAGAGAGATGATATCAGGACCAAGGACAGAAGTGCCTGAAACAAACTGAAAAGTAATTTTCCATCTTGAGATCCTCACTAAATATTGAGTCAGCAAGAGGTCTTTGAATATTTATTTTCCAGTCATATTTCTATAAAAATAATAGTGACCTATAATGTTTTTTAATGGTATCATTATTAAAATTACAATTACAGTAAAAATACCAATTAAAATAGAAAGTACAGAAAAGAAAAAAAAATACTGTAGTAACAAGAGACATATATGAAGAAATGACTTCCTAACTTCATAGTAGGAATAACCTATTTTAGTAACTTATCTTTCTCTTAAAATATACATTTGCAGAGTAATTTGTCATTTCCCCTCAGAAGATTACCTATCTTACTATTGCTGAGTAGATCCACTAAAAATTGCCAGTTGCTTTTACTAGAAAAAGGCTCTCTAAATAAAAATCTTACACTTATGTTTTTTCCTAGGAAGGGTGGCAAGTAGGGTGACTGGGGATACATGCTTTAGGAGCCCCCTAAGGTTATAGATAAGGAATATGTACATGAGATGGAGGAGCTTGACTGTGTTCCTTCTTTTCACAGGAGATGGAGTCTACCAGAAAGGCATGGACTATATACTTGAGAAACTCAACTGTGGTGACTGGGTGCACATGTTCCCAGAAGGTAGCAGTAGCTGAAAGCTGTTCTGGGAGGTTTCTGGGGGTTAGAAGGCATGGATGCATTTCATAGCATCTTTCTTGATGTCATACTTGTACTGCCAGATTCTCTGGGGGACTTGCAGAACACTCAATTGCTCCTCATTTTCTCCATCTTTCTTTTGTAGGTAAAGTGAACATGACCCAGGAGTTCATGCGCTTCAAATGGGGTAGGTATTTTTCTAAGAAGTGAGACGCATTCTGGTGTATCTCTTCTACCTTTAATTATGTTTCTTTTTCTTTCTTCTAGGTATTGGGCGTCTTTTGGCTGAATGCCGTCTGCACCCCATTATACTGCCACTCTGGCATGTAGGTGAGGCCTCAGTCAAAAGTGTGGGGTGAGGTGGAGAGAAGGGGAAGTAAAATTTGCACAGTGGATACAAATTATAATTGCCAGAATAAATGTGAGATAGGTCTCTCCCACCTTATTACTCCTCTAACACCTATATAGGAAGAATAATATCAGAAGAGGTGACTCTTCTCATTCTGGACTGTAATAGTCTTGAAAGCAAAGCAGATGTGGTCAAGGAAACTGGCAGGAACTCACAAGTCAGTTAACCATCTGATGAAGTCATTTGCAATGGCTTAGAGGATAATAAATGTATTAGTTTCAAGGTGCCACAAGATCTTTTCTGCAACATAATAACATGACCACAAGGATCTTTTCCTTATTGATTGATTTTTGGAAATAGTTTTCTGAGGATGAGTCCAATCAAGAGGCTGATTTTAAAAAGTAAAGTGGCAAACCATTGTAGAAGGACCTTCTGGTATCTGCTAGCTTCTTCCATGAGTAGGCAAAAAAGCACTGCAATTGGAACAAACTCTTCCCCATCCACATATACAAGCCGAACTTTGGGAATTTTGTCCTTTGTCCAAGTCCCTTGGATGAGTAAAGCTCTAGTATAAATCTGTTTCCTCAAAGCACATCCATTCAACTCCCATTTCCAGACTGAGGATGTCTCATTATCTCATCTTCAGGGCATATCCCCCTGACATAGCCCATAGTCTGTTTTGTATTTTGTATTTATCTGAACTGATGTGAAAGTCGCTTTTTTTTTTTTCTCCCACATCTTCCTGATGTGTAAGATTTGCAGAATGCCTGAAGCTTCTGGGGCTACAGAGTTGACGATGTAGGAGGGCCTGGGATCTTCCCAGTTCCCATTAGCCACTTTTGATTATCTCCCCTTCTCTCCCTCTCCCTTTTCTCCTGGTTTCCTGTGGTGGGTATTGACTGGTCATGCAAGGGTCCAGTGCTAGTCCTGCTGCGTGTCAGATAAGATCCCAGAATGTGGGGAGGGGGAGATAACACTGATTGAAGTGGGCCCACCATCATACAAATTGCCAAGATGCCACAGGAGGGTAGGGTGACTTCAAACTCAGCATCCTTACTGGGATGACTGAAGGTCACAAGAGAGCTAGCGCTGGTCCAAGCAGTCAGATTTTTTCTAAAGCTACTCTCCCTTCCCAGAGCCCCAGCAGCATACCAGCAGGGGCTGAAACAAGAGAATTTGCTCTTGGTGCTTTCCCCTCCCAGATCTTCTCTGTGATTTGCCCACAGCCCATGTAGGAGGCAGCAGAGGCTGAAGCAGGAAGATGCTTGCCAACACTGCCCCTCCCCCCCTCCCCAACTCATATGATCTGCCAACATGCTTGTCAGCAGATTGCAGAGAAAAATGTCAGATAGGAAGGTAAATAAGACTGTAAAGATATATTTGCTGGAAATAATTTTGCTGTCACAAACACACTACCTGCCTGCCTCTCCCACCCCCAACTTCAGGCATGATCCTGTCAACCCCACGTATCACCTGCACTACCTGTTTTATGGGATGGAATGATATCATACAGTCTCTGTCTGTCCAGTGTGACTTAGGTGCTACAAATGATCTTTGTTGTGGATAGGAACTAGAGAGAACAGGAAGCAATACAAAAAATGTCAGTGTGGAATCCTGCCCCTCTTTACATAAAGGATAGTACTTGGTGTTTGTTTTTTCACACCCAGCAAATGGAATTGGGACTCCTGGTGGGAGGGAAAATGCAGTCATAAATTGTTGCATCTAAAACTTGCCCCAGAGTAAACTCTTAGGACACTACCATTTCTTGGTCTCATTACTCAAGCAGAAGGGGAAATCAGCTTTTGGGACAGAGCAAGATATGCTAGCAGGAAAGCACATTAAAGCATCTAAATGGATGGGTCCTCAGGTCCCAATTTCACGGTAATAATGAAGTATGTTTTTACCTTTTTATATTTTATTTTGACTAGGTTTAGGCAATCTGTACAGAGAGCAAAGTTATGCATGTTTAATATTTCTGCTGATGATATAATTACTCTAACATGTAAAATAGGTAGCAGCATCCACGGAAAGAACATCCAAATCAGCAGGATGGAGGGTGGAGCATCATAATGGAAGCCTCACCTTTTTTGAATGTGCAGGTTCAAATGGGGCAGGACTTGCATTGCAGTGCTCCCATCTTCCTTCTTGCCAATTTCTTCCTTCCCACCTCTCTAGATTGAGAATAGGATAGGGAATAAGCATTGCGAAAGATCCCAGATATCAAAGGTCATAACGAAAATGCTTGAAAGCTGATCTCAACAAAATCTTAGAAGACTGCACAATTTCCCCAACCTCCTGATTAGAATTTGCATAGTAAGTGTCAAATTATATGTATGTGTGAAGGGGAGAGAAACTGGTTTGCAGCAATCCAGTTTGAATAGAAAAACAACATTAGGAAAAACTTCTAAGAACTTTGGCATAATTAGCTGAGCACAGAAATATATATCTATGTAGAATAGTTGCATTAAGAACATGGAATACAGGTAGTCCTCAACTTACAGTAGTTTATTTAGTGACTGTTCAAAGTTACAGCAGCACTGAAAAAAGTGACTTATGACTGTTTTTCACACTTACGACCATGGCAGCATCCCTACAGTCAGGTGATCAAAACTCAGATGCCTGGCAACTGACTCATATTTATGACCAGGGGTGCCAGATTCACTTAACAACCATGTTACTGTCTTAACTGTAGTGATTCCCTTAATAACCATGACGAGAGGTTGTGAAAAGAGACAAAACTCACAACAAATTTCTCACTTAGCAACATAAATTTTGGACTCAATTTTGGTTGTAAGTCAAGGACTACCTGTACTGGGAGTTTAGAACTGTAGGTTCTTTGAAATTATTTGTATGTATGAATGTACATGTTAGGAATTCTGTTTTATGTTGTCATTTGACATCCCTGCAAGGATCAGGGCTTGGATCAAAAATAAATATTCTGTCTTTCAATAGGAATGAATGATGTACTGCCCAATGCACCGCCTTACGTACCCCGAGTTGGACAGGTAAGGGGTTTGGGGTTGCAAGACGGAGGTGGGAAGAAGGGGTTCCAATTGGCATGGAAATTGTGAAAATGGAAAGCACTAAATCTAGAAATCCTCATTAGAAAAGTATCATTACAGGGTATTTTCTTCCATGCAGAAAATTACCGTGTTAATTGGGAAGCCCTTCAGCGTCCGTCCATTGCTAGAGCGGCTGCGGGCAGAAAACAAGTCGGCGGTGAGTACAGAATGAAAATACTGGGAGAACTGCACTCCATGGATGGTGATAGGACAAGCATTACGCAGCAGAGGTTGAAAGCATGGGTGCCCACAGGCAACAACCACGAAAGCTTCCAGAGAAGCTCAACACATTACATTTTTTTAAAAAACTTAAATTATCTTTAAATCTTATGCCAGTAGCTAAAGAGATTGCTAAAGCTGACTTTATTGTGGTCTCCTTAGTAAGATTCACATTGGACTCTTGACATTGGACATGAGCATGAGATTTGCACCCTTTATCGGGCATGCACCAGATTGGGAAAAGTTGTGCACTATGGCTCTAGCAAAACAGGCTTTTGATGTGGCATTAGCTGGATTCACACACTATACTGAGCCATCATGTAGTCTGTGTACTTTGGCCTCCGCATAATGTAGTTACACAGCCAAACTAAAGCCAAAGTCTTGTTTGTGACTTAACATGGTGTGTGGACCCAATCATTATAAATATGCTTGTATTGCTTTGTTGATTTTGGCTCTTTCTAATTGTAGATGGAGATGCGCAAAGCCCTGACTGATTTCATTCAGGAAGAGATCCAGACTCTAAAGGAACAGGCCGAGAGACTGCATCAGACTTTCAAGCTACAGGGCTAGTGTTGACTAGACTAAGCAAAAGCTCTGTTACTGAAACATGGATTATCCAATTGTGGTCTACGGCAAGACACGTAGTCTTTGCATGGACTACTTTTAACTCGTCGCTTTTAAGTTAAATTTTCTCATTTCTCCACCTACCACTCACACCCTGCTGCTGATGGAGGGGCATTGCATGTAGAAGATTGGATGAAAGCTCCAATACCCTTTTTTTGACCTTCATGCTCTCCTGACTGTACTGGCTTTGGTGTCTGCCTCCCAAAGGGGACTTGCAATGGCTGCTGTATGTAATTTCCTCTTGCTAGAATTTAGAGGTGCTGGGACAACTGCTGGTAGTGCAAGAACAGGAAGAGGAAGGGGATGTGGGGGGAGGGAAATCTGTCTCCATGCTGTACTTGCAAATATCTCCACTCATTAGAGGAATACATAATGCATTTTGTACATTTCCTCTTTTTGTAGACTATTGGTTTGCAAATGGTTTTATACTTGAAAACTTTCCCAATAAATGATTCAGATCTGTTGCAGCCTGGGTTAAGCTCTGAAGTGCCAGATATGAAAGCTTACGGCAAGAATTCAGGTTTCTTCAGGGAGGAATGTGTTTCACATTAAAGTATCTAGGAAAAGACTCTCCATTTGCCAACAGGTATATCAAATACTATAGTTTGAGAAAAACAATTAAGGCACCACTCTTAAAAACAAGCAAAACAGTTGGCATAGATTTTTCTGGATTAAATTTCATCCAATATATTAGTGTAACCTGTACATACAATATAAGTACCATGACTAAGAAGACAGTGGATTTTAGGCACTGAAGACAGAAAAAAAAAATTAGAGATTTCTTTTTTCCCCATTTAGTTGTGTCTGGTTTTGGGAAATTGTGGACAAGTCCCTTCAGTTTTCTTGGCAAGGTTTTTCAGAAGCAATTTGCTATTGCCGCCTTCTTAGGGCTAGACTGGCACAAAATTATCTGTACTACTATATCAAACAGACTCTCCAATTATCCATTAATAATGGATATTCATAAAATCCTGAAAAGTCACAGATGTTACAGTAATTGCCAGTTTTTATAAAATATAATTAAAACTTCAACCATTGACCCCATTAAACCATAAAAGAAGGTTAGATCAGTACAATACTTTAGGGAACATTCAATAGAGCACTGAGAAAATATTCACTGTAACATGGTGTCTTCCTGTCTGATATTCAGCAATGCAAAAACAGCTTCTGGCAATTGAGAACAATCTTAAAGGCTACGTCTGCTTAAAAGCACAACCCTGTGAAAAGACATGTTAAATAGCAGATACTGCGTGTGGTTAGAGTGATAGAGTGGGAGTCAAGTTAGTAGAGAACATTTGTCCAAGGTAAGGCCTCTGGATATAATGAATGGAATTTATGTAAAGGGAATAGGGCTTCTTATCAGATTATGTGCTTTGTTAATTAGGGACAGAGTGGGAAGGAAATGTCCCCTTCCACATTTGTAATACCTGTTGAAGGTTTCTATCATACTGGTTAATTACTGTTATTCCATTTACAAGAGCAGTCTCTTCATAATTGACATTAGGCATTGAGTATTTTGTAAATCTATTATTAGTTCAAATATATCAGGAATCCAGCATCACTGAGGTTATGACCTGTGATTCTTCACATTACAGCTCACAACTTTGATATGTCTGTGTAAATCAACCTATAAGCTTTTGGTGACTGCAAAAAAAAAAAAAAAAAGACCATTTGCCCCCCACCCCCATCCAGAGGATGTCCATCTGTGTACAAATTCCATTCATTTTATTAGGATTTGCAAAAGGTCTTTTGGGCTGGGAATTAAGTTCAGAAAAGTGTGGTATATTGAAAACCATGGTGGTTGCTAAAGTAGACATGTAAATGAGTTAAGACGTAAAGGAATTAAGAGTACCTTCCAATATGTGCCAAAAGAATTAAAATCTTAGTGGCAGCTAAAAAGCAATGCTTCCTATCCCTGGACTATTACTGTTGATGCAAAACACCATATATCTGTCTTGCTGGAGGCCTTGAAAATTCAAATTCAAATTTTTATTGGTCACATATACAGTCATACATGGTACGATATGCAGTGAAATGCTTACACAACTGCAAGTACCGTAAGTTAGGCAAATG
>JANHFJ010005283.1:37382-47853 GCA_032468195.1 Cerberus rynchops
ACAAAAAGCAATGAAAATAATCAAGCAGAGAAGCAACCTAGAACTAAGAAGAAATTTTCTGACAGAATAACTAATATGAAGAAAAATTTGCCTCCGGAAATTGTGAATGCTCCAACACTGGAAGTTTTAAAGAAGAGGTTGAATAACCATTTGTCTGAAGTAGTATAGGATTTCCTGCCTGAGCAATGGATAGGACTAAAAGACCCCCCAAGGTCCCTTCCAACTCTGTTATTAATCTATCCTATCCTATCCTATCCTATCCTATCCTATCCTATCCTATCCTATCCTATCCTATCCTATCCTATTTTTATGATTATTTGCTTTTTTTTTCTTTCTGACTTGTATACATTTATGATTGGCAATTATAACTTTGTATTGTTGTCTGTATACATAACATTATTTTTAAGTCAAAGTCACACAGATGAAATGAATTTAAGTAAACAGTGAAATCAAGGTATGTTTGTAGCAATAAGAATATATAGGCCTTATAATTTGTTTTTTCTCCGTTTTTTGGAACAATTGTCTTTAATTTAAATCTCACAATGATGCTGTGGATTAGATAAATATATACCAAATTGCAATGACGATAGAAACAATATATTAAAATATGTCATCTTATGAACAGGTCTCAGGAGGGCTTGTTCATAATTCTGTGCTCTTATAACTAGGCATAATTGCAAAGTGTATAAAGAATATTTATATAACTTATTAATTTTTTCATGTATTGGGCCACACAATCTGTTCCTACATGGTTTTCTGCTACCAGTTGGCTAATCACATGTGTAACTCACTTGTTTTTACCCTGTAAAATTGACCTCTCTGATCTAAACTGATTACTGTTTTTCAACTGTTACTGAATATATTGCCATGTTGATCCAGTTATAAAGATACCAAGTCATCAAGTAAAATGGTTACTAAACAGACGTGTATATGTGTGTGTGAGAGAGAGAGACTTCAAAGATTTCTGATTTCTGATGTCTCTTCAGATAAAGTTTTTCATTCCCCCTCCCCCTTTTCCCACTTGCAAATCAAAGAAATTGCTTAAATAGGCTATCTCTTCTGAACTGCCTTTCTCCACATATATTCGAAATATAGCTAAATGTAGTTTACATTACAAGCAGTCTATACCAGTGGTGGAATTCAATTTTTTTTACTACCGGTTCTCTGGGTGTGGCTTGGTGGGCGTGTTGAGGGGGTCATGTGACTAGGTGAGCAGTTTCTGTAAACAAGGCAATAAAGATTAGGCTAGAAACAACATCAGAATGTTTTTTCCTGCCTTCCTTACAGGATTAACCCTGTAAAGTTGAAATAAACAAAAAGAGATTTCTTCTAACAACCGGTTCTCCAAACTGTTTAGAAAATGTACTACTGGTTCTAGCAAACCTGCTAGAACCTGCTGAATTTCACCTCTGGTATATACTTTGAAATAACTTTCTGTCCTTGTAAACCATCACATTCATCTACTATTCCCTATGTTACCTTTTCTCTTTAAACTTCTCACTTGTCTCTTTCTGATAATTTTATCAACTTCATCCAACTTACTTTTTTCTTGGATTTTTTTCTTTCCTCTTTGCTTATTAATCTTTCCATCATGTATTTGTTTTGTGATATGAATCATATTTATTATCTCAATATGTCCAAATGCCTTCAATTATTTCTTTCATGTTGGTCACTCACTGTATATTCAATTCCTGACCCCATCTTTTCTTGTTTTATCCATCTTATTACCATTGGATTCTACTTGCTTTTATGCTTCTCCAGAGATCCCTAACTCACAGA
The DNA here is from genome assembly GCA_032468195.1 of Cerberus rynchops. Taxonomy (NCBI): domain Eukaryota; kingdom Metazoa; phylum Chordata; class Lepidosauria; order Squamata; family Homalopsidae; genus Cerberus; species Cerberus rynchops. The sequence goes on from JANHFJ010005283.1 coordinate 39,162, forward strand.
TCCATGCAACAAAATATGTAATGATGTATGTATTTACACACAGCTAATTTTGCCTCTTTATTTAGTTTATAACAGATCCCATACTACTAGTAAATGCCTTGCTAACTGTATTTGCACTTAAAATCTCTTCCTTCATTTTATTATTCTTTAATAAATGTGTACCAAGGTATACAAATTCATCACATTTTCCAGTTTTTCACCATTTATCTATTGTTTGCAATTGTCACTCTATTTTTTTCTCTCAAACACGAATAGTTTACTCTTTATATATATTAATATTCAGATCCATAGTCCTATTTATAGCATGCAGACTAACATTTTTCTGCAAATAATTTTGACTCTCAGCAAATAATGCAGCATTATCTGTATTTTTTTTTTAATATGGTTTTTAAGAACTTGGGCAGAGATTTGTCTGAAACAGCATAGGATCTCTTGCTTGAACAGAAGGTTGGACTTGAACACATCTAAATCCTTTCCAAATACTGTTATTCTATATGCATACTATACTTCCAAGAAAGATCCCAATTGTCCATTTCAAGATAACATGTGTGAACAAAATTATGGAAATCATTCCAGGTATAGATTGTACACTTATTTTGTTTTAAGTATTTTTTTTTAATTTTCCCCATACAATATTGGCCTAATTTTCCTTTTAAATCTTAGAAAATATATCAAAAGACCCATGCAGGTATTCTGCTAAAGCTGTGTAAATATAGTTAATGCTGTTCTGGTATCCTGGTTATGATATCTTAAATTTCCTGCTACAGGAAAAGAAGGCTATAATATACATTAAATAAAAGAAATGGAGTTTCTTAAGTTGAGCGGCCTTATACATTTAAATTATAAATAAATAAATTTTAGTTTGTATAATTTAAATAAACACACATTTTTTTCTCAAACTGTAATAAATGAAACCTGTTCTGGTTTGTGAATTCTCTGAAAAAAGAATATGTATTTAAATGATATAATTTTGTTTGTTTTTAATATATTCAGTGATGAGTATATTACTGTACTTACCTGAAATATTTAGATATTTTAAATTATCTAATTATACAGATCCATTATTTAATGCTGAAGTAACTATATATATTTGATTTGCTAATTTGACTTCTCCTAAAAATTGCTTGACTGGGGGTTAATCTACCTTTATACCATTTACCATTTACCTTTGAAAATGCTATCTACCTCCTGCTACTCCGCTTGGTCTTGTCAATACATTTCAGAAAATTGATTGATCATAGTAGAGCCCCTTGTAAGATTTCAGTTTCTTGAAGCAGTTCCCTTCCAGTTAATTAAGATAAACAATTTAAGATATACAATAATTCAAGATTAATTAAGATTAGAAATAATAAAGTTTGGACTAAGCTTTTAAGAAGGAAGGATAGAAAGAAATCTGAAGTGAACATTCAAGAGATAAAGTATTCCAGCTATTATTTATGAATACAGATTTGACATAAATCAGTGAAGTGATTTTCAGGAGCCATTATTTTACATTCTGCTATTAATGGAATAGAATGAATGTACCAAACAAACAAACAAACAAACATTGAGGAGAATGATATTTTCATTGACAAAAATTAAACAGGAATTTTAACAATATATTATTTATAATTATACATGCAGTTAAAAAAATCAAAACAAGAAACTGATTATTTGTGGATTAAATGGTAGGAAAATGAGAATATCAAGTCTGGATTCCTGTAAAGTCTGTGAATTGGGCAGATGTGTTTAACTTTAAATGACTACTTTGGGAAGACAAATCATAAATAAAGTAAAATAAAATAAATGAGGTATCTCATGAAATACTATGTCTGTTACTATTATTATCACTATGAAAAGGTTTGGTTTTGTCAAGGACCTAAAATCTTATAAAATTTCAGAGATAGTGAATATTTCTTATTGAAACATAGGGCCTTGTAACTCATGCTCAATATTGTCAGGAACTTAATGTAAGCAATATACTGCTCAGGTAATCATGAACCACTTTCTGTTTTATGGCCAGAACAGATGGCTGTCCTAATTCCAATTCCAATTTATATTGGTCACATACACAATCATACATGGGTACGATATGCAGTGAAATGCTTATGCAACCGCAGGTCAGTTAAGGTAGGAAGGGAGGGCTAGTTCCTTGAAAGAGAAAAAATGAAAATGATCTAATACATGTTAAGGAGCAATTTACTGGACACCTTGGGAATGGTAGTGCCCAATACAATGATTCCCCCAAAAGGGATTGAAGTACTTTATCTACAAAGAATCACAGAAACTGTTTATAATGGCTGATATAATATATCATACCAAACATAAGAAATATATAATTTTTTCCAGAATTGGAACTTCTTCTAACAAGGAAAATTATGAAATCTATACAGTTGAATATTACAACCCTGAAAACTAGGAACCTGAGAATGTAAGAGCTAAAAGCAGATATTAAATTGATAAGCAAATATGGACTAATATCTTAGACATAACTGACGGAGAAACAGGATGAATCATCAACATGTGGACAGCATCTATTTATGTTAAACCATACAATCTCTGAAATATACTGCTGTTCATGTATTCCGAATTTTCATTTCATGTATGAAATACCTATCAGTGCTATTTATTTATATATTTTAGATGAGTTTATTTTGAATGGAATTATGCTCCAGAATTATATCAGTTAGATCTGTTCTCAGAACATAGGTAAGATAAATCAACTTTATGAATATCACCCATTTATGAACAGAACTGAGCAGTAACACCACCATATTGAATTTATGAAGCTTCCAAATTTGCTACTCACCACAATAATAAGTGGCTACTTTTTAAAAAAAAAATTGAATATATATTGCAATAAACTCATGGAGTCAGCAGAGTCTTGATCTGTAAATTTGTTTTCTGTATCACATAGCATCATTTCCCTTTTTGTAAAACCAGCAAGATAGGTCTAATGTATACTATAATTCAAGTAGGAAAAAAAATCCATGGTAGCTTTATCTTAAAAGGGTTGAAGTATGCAAGGAAAATATGGCATTCATAACTATTAGTTTTATAACTCAGTAAGTCTCAATTTCTAGGATGTCATCTGCCAAATCCTATGCAAAATGGTATAAATTTTAGCTAATGACTGTGCTTTTCTAAAATTATTGGATTCAATGTATGAGACAATGGAACAAAAAACTGGTCTTGGTTTCTACATATTCTTAATTTATATATGTGAAGCGAAAGGCAAGGTAGCAATATCAATAATACTAATATCAATAATAACAATTGAATAGTTCAGATAATTACTTAATTCTAATAAATGCGCTATAGAAATAAAGATCTAGTAATTCTAAAATGACTCAGTGTGTTTATTAATTTGGATATCTGCTCAACTTTCACTGTTAGCTTAGGATTTGTGTGATAATTAATATTTCTTGTCTATTATAACATAATAACTGGTACTCATTAATGGCAGATGTTGCATATGTAAACAAGAGCATAATTGTGTATCAAGAAAAGGAAGAGACACAGTGTGTCCATTTACTGTGAGAGAAAAGGGCACGTCCTAAGCATAGTATTTAATTCATAATGAAAGATGAGAGGAAAGCAAGACAAAAGGATTTTCTGATAAATAACTACTCTGTATAGTCTCCCTTCAGATAAAGTGGCTTTCCCCAAACTAGTTACAGTATTCTACTTTCATAGTCCTTAGACTCTGAAAAAGTTAAGGCTATAGATTATCTTTTAAAGAGATGCAGTAAGCATGGTGAATGGTCAGAATTTGCAGGCTATTGAAAAGGAGTATGAAATGGCACATCAGCAATATCACTTTTTCAGAGCATGCATTTTAGCTGCTCTGCATGGATGCTTCACTTATTTGTCTTTATATCATGCCATATATACTGTCGCAACTTTCAGAAAGAAAAAGAAAATGCTATTGCAACCATTAAACAATACTGATTATTGCTTCTGAAATTCTTATGCTACAAGGGGAATATATACTGCAATTTAACATGTTCAGGGTTCTATGCTTCTTAAGTCAATTTTACTTAAGGAAAGTTGGAAAGTTTGGTTAGCCAAGGGCTAATCACATTTCTGAATATAAAAATGGTGTGTTAGATGAAACTCAGGGACTAAATGAAGAGCCTTTAATATGTGTACCACCTTTTCTTCCATCCTACTGAAAAACACCTGGCCCACTTGCCAATCTAATTCCTCATGCCATCAACTGATAAAAGAATGGGCTTATATTGGGAAGGGAGTTAGGTGGAAAAAGGCAATGGCAGTAACGTAACAACTAGGTTGCAAATAGTTTGTGGAGTTTTGACAAGCATTTATATATATATATTTGCGTCCTAATCTTTTTTTATTTTTTTGGGACCATGGTTTTATAATTTGAGTGCTCTTTCAGAAATAAAATATGGCATTATTATTCACTGTACATTTGCAATAAGCTGTTTAAATAAGATTTATATGGTGGCCCTCTTTAAAACAGTTGATTATTTTTGCTATATAGTTCAGTATCCTCAGGGATATTTTTGAACTGCATACCGTAATTAAGTCTTTGTGAGACAAACTGAGAATGTAGTTGGAAAAATTACATGAGGCCACACTGCTTTTTGATAGGCCCCTGAAAAATTAGCTGAATTACCCCATTTTTATCATGCTTTGTGTGGTATCTTTCTTTCTGGTATCATGCACTAAAGATCATATTCTTCCATTGCTCTGCTCCTGAGTGAAGGCTAAGCGATGAAATCTCAGTGTTAACTAACACATCTTTTAACTCTAGCACCATTTCTCATGATTACCATAGACACTATGTCTTCTATCTGAAGTAAGAAGCAGTTCAATCCTGTGGAAAGACTAAAAGAAATGCCTCCAGTTATTCGGTCTTTGAAAGCAGTATTTTAACATCCAGGATGTGATGTTCTGTCTTTTCTGCCTTTTCAGATAAAACCTAATGATTTGTTCTCCCTTAAGGAATTAGTGTTCCACAAATGCTAGACTGGCCATTGCTGTGGAAATTATAATCACTGTTCATAGTCATCTTGCCTCTGAAAAGCATTTTCTTTGACTAAAGCATCGAATTATGATATCTAGAGGACTACGCTACAGTAAAACTGTATCAAAATTACTTCTGAAGAATTATAATAAGCTAATTGCTTGACATAGCGAATATGTGTAAAACTATTTTGGATAACTGCACAGTAGCAAAGAAGCATGCGTTCCCAATTTTGATTGCGGAATCAAAAGTAACTCAGTATGGGGCTCCATGATCATAAACATTGATCGTGGATTTGTGGATGGACAGGGAGTTGACTGGGTACATCTTGTATTCTGCATTTATTTGGTGTCTTGTTCCCTTCCTTAAAACAAGAAAAATCTTTATTGCTTGACAAAATAGAAACATTACGATGTGTGTGTGTGTGTGTATACACACACATATATACATAAACACACATACATGTACATGTTTACTTTTTTAAAGGCATAAAAACCAATCCTTTGTGTTTCTGGACTCCAATTTTTTTAATCCACAATGGTCTGTATGTTTTATTATGTTATCTAATAAATGCTTATTTGTCTCTTCTGTTTTAATTCAAAACTGGAATCTGGAGTCCCATAATTGGTTTAAATAATAATTGGTATATTCATTAAATGTATGTTCTTATTATATAACAATAGTAAATATTGCAGATAGTTCTAGGTTTTACATTACACACTACCTATGATGATGGGCAAAGATATAATCTGAGATGAATAGATGAACTATTACAGAAAATATCCTGCTTAATTATTAAAAAATAATAATCAACAGCCAGTTTAAGTGTACTATTCATTATGTACCTTTATACTGGCTGCATTTTACATAACAATTTGACAGGCAAATTATAATAAGCATTGAGTTTCATTCCTCTGTAACATTTATTAAACTTATGTAAATATGTATATGTAAATATACAGCAGTGTTCTGAATTTTTAATGTTATAAAATTTTGACATTAATGGTATACTTTTCAATTCATAGACATCCTGTTCTATTTTAAATCCCTTAAATCCAATCAAAGAACATTGTAGCTTAGACATTCATTTAGAAAATTAGTTCTGACTTTGTTGCAGGCCTCTGGTTAACAGACCATTTAAGCACGTTTTCCCAAACTAATAATGTTGCAATTATAATCTGACCACAAGTACAAGAAAATTCTAGCCAGCTTTATTCATTGTAGATTTACATTCATTATATTTTGACACAAATATTGAGGCATACTTTTGATTGTCTTTTGTAATCATTCTGCTTGCAAACTATCTTAATTTCTTGAGAATAGGGCCATGATTCTATTTGGCATATGCCAAATATTTTAATATCTACACTCCATCTAAAATTCTAGAATCCCTATATGTTGAGCCACCCATCTCAACAGCATAACTCTGGGTAACTAATAACGGTTAAAATATCCCAAAATCCCCACAGTAAATACAACCTGTGGCAATCATTACTTTGGCAATCAGAGTAAAAACCAAAACCAAAACCCACCGGATGACATTCTTTAAACTGGATAGTATCTCTCTTGAAGAATTGATGGGATGGCTAGACAATAAAAAAAATATGCTTCTCTATATCTCTGATGCTATATAGATAAGCACACAGATAAAGTTTTTATATGTAAACTATGATGCAATCCTATAATATATGCCCATTAGCATTACATAATTACAGGATCTATGTTGATAAACTCTTTTTCCAAAGGTGCTATGGGACAGCTAGTTTGGTGTAGCAGTTAAGGTATCAGGCTAGAAACAGAGATGTGTTTTACTCTCTCCCTAGGTACAAAATCAAGTGAGTGACTTTGGACCAGTCAGTCTCTCTCAGCCCTAGGAAGGGCTCAATGGCCAACCACTTCTGAAATCTTGTCAAACATTAGGGACTAGTCCAAGTAGTCACCACGAGTCAATACTCGAAAGCACACACTCACGCACAAGAAAGCCAAACATGCTACAATGAAATACATGAATCAAATTCCTTCTCATTTTCCATGTTTCTATATTAATTGTTCATGGCTGTTTTCCATAAATTTAGTTTCAGATAACAATGTTGATTATCTTGTGGTACAGATCCATTTTTAAAGGTTATTTGATACTGAGTACACTACCTCTTGATTTTTGGTATTTTCCTTGCATCAAAACAACAATGAACTTTGTCTATTCAAATGGTTTTTTAAAAAGTTAAAAAGATGTCCAGTTCTACCACCTGACTTATATTTTAATAACTACATAGAAAGTAAGTATGCAGGTAGTCCTCAACTTACCACCACAATTCACCCACAATTTCCATTGCTAAGCAAGTCACTTATTAATTACGCTCCATTTTACGAACTTTTTTCCCCATGGTTGTTAAGTGAACCATTCTGACTTTGCTTGTCAGAAGTTCCTTTGGAAGATTGAAGATGACATTCCCAGGACCCTGGGACACTGCAACCATCATAAATATATGTTGGTTGCTAAGGACCTGAAATCTGATCATGTGATCTAAGGATTACAACAGTCATAAATGTGAGAACTGATCATAAGTCACTTTGTTCAGTGTCATTGTAATTTTGTACAGTCATTAAATGAATGGTTGTAAATTGAGGACCACTTGTATCAGCTTAGTCCCTGCCTTTCACATAGAATATATTCCTAAAAATGGGTTATTTATTTTAAAAATATAATAACTGATACAATAAATTCTAAATCTGAATTCCAAACCAGTAATAGCTGAATATCTATTTGCCCTCTGAATACAGCCCAGGGTGGTTGATCTTTAGTAAATTGTTCCAAGCAAGATTACAAACGTAGTAAGATTTTTAAACAGAAGCCAATATAAAATTAGAGAAATATAGATCGAGTGCTATTTTTGCATAAGAAATATTTGGATGAATTTAAAAAAAAAATCAATAAAATATGGTATCTTTTATATCCTGAACAATGCCTAGAAAGTGCATGAAAATGAACTAGTACATTAAAAAAAGATCATAAAAAGCAAAGATTTTGCTTTTGTTGTCTTATTTGGAAAAATAATATTATAAACTTACGATGTACTCAAATTGATAAGGACATCGGTGAAGTGAAATGTTCTTTAAAAATGAAATTAAAATTCATGAATCACATTCATGGATTTGATCCCTGCCAAGAAAACAGTATATCATATCATTTATCCATTGGAAGATACAGTTTTATCCCAATAATTCTGCTAGCCACCTGTCTGGGTTACAATCCAAGGGCACAATTGTAATAAGAATCATATGACAACCAAGTAAACCTATTTTGCCAAATATTAGTACCATTTTTAAAATATGTTTATATGTGATTATTAGAGAAAAAGTTCCAAAAGAATAAACCAATTTTACCTACAAGGAGAAGAAATATAAAAAGCCAATTTTTTCAGCTTTGTGAAAATAAAGCTAGATATTAGAGATGAATACTATATATATATATATAGTTGGAAGGGACCTTGTAGGTCATCTAGTCCAACCCCATGCCCAAGCAGGAGACCCTAACAGGAGCTCATATTATTGTATAGTGTTCTGGCAGAGGTGAAATTCAGCAAATTCAGCAAACCTGCTAGAACCAGTAGTAAATTTTCTAAGCAATTCAGAGAACCGGTTATTAGAAGAAATCTCCTTTTGTTTTTTTTCCACTTTACAGGGTTAATCCTGTAAGGAAGGCAGGAAAGAAACATTCTG
>JANHFJ010005284.1:53192-67514 GCA_032468195.1 Cerberus rynchops
CTAAGTTAGCAACATGGTTGTTAAGTGAATTTGTCTTCCTCCTTGACTTTACTTGTCACAAGATCACAAAAGGTAACCATTGAAAAAAGGTTACAAAAACCTGACAGTTCAGCATATTCCAGTAGTTCATCTGCCTTGAAACTCAGCAGAGTATCTTACATTTTATGCAGTTTATTTTGGTCTGTCCTAGGAACACCGGTACTTTTCTTCACTACTTCTAAAAAGTCCTTCTGATGGATACAATGAAGGCAATGCTTCTCAAGAAGAAAAGGCCATATTGTCTCATCATGTTCATTGAACCAGTCATGATGCTTGTAAGTAGAAGAACCTAATATCTTCAGTGCAGCTGAATGGACACACATCCCTGAAGCATTTCCAGATCCTCAGCATTCCCAGCAAGATATAGATGAACATAAAATGTAATATATGTAATGTAGTCTATTACTATATTCAATAGTGAAGTTTGTTGGAGCATTCGTTTCAGAGTAACTAAAAAAAAAATCACATTTTACAGAAGCAAAATTTGTATGTGTCCATGTGGTAGCAGAAATTATTTTAGCACTTAAGTTGACAATTTTATTAAGGGATGATTGTGATATTTATAATCTCTTGGAAGCATAAGATGTGATCACATAGTTCTTTTCTATATAATTTTGAACAATCTGCCTCCTCAGCTTTTGGGTTTAAATAAACAGGTGTTGTTTTTTCAGCCAAATCCTGAGTCATGACATGAAGGGGAATGGTGATTTGACATGTTCTCAATTTAATCCACAACATTTGCAATTTTTTTAAATAAAAGGAAAAACTTCAGGAGATTTTGACATGGAAAAAAAAGTATATTTTCTTTCCTGCTACTGAAGCTGCTGTTTAACTTTCTCCATCAGCAATGCATCTGGTTGCTGTGAAGTACGGCTTTTTCATCAGGACTGATTTATGATTTAGTCATGCGTTAATGCTGGATGAAGGGCTCATGATTATAGTAGAAGGCCAACCAAGGCTGTTAACTAGGAAGACCTTAAGAGAATTGGTATCCACTTTAAAAGCAGGATGGTGAAAGCAGGGCTTATCTTTAAAAATAAAAGGTATTACAGCATCTCAGTATTGTGGAGAAGATAACACTTTTTCGAAGGAAGGATTTTTTTTAATTGACTTACCTTGTTGACAGGTTCTAAATTCCCCATTATAATCTCATTCCTCATGTCCCATATATCTCTCTCCTGAGAAGGCAAACAAATAATTGGATAACTTAAATTTGGCAGCCTCATTAAAAAGAAAAACAATATCTGACTTCTTGGAAGGAAGTTCCACAAAGCTGAAATTTCAAGTATGACATTCAGATATTAAAAGCCAATGATTCCATATTAATTTTGCAGAAACTAAACCTTTGTAATGTATAAACATTATAGCCTTAACAAGATAGTCAAAACAATCCTTAGTTTCCCATGATCTTTTCCATTCCTTTCCTACTTTGTTGGAAATTATATATGTGCTATATATATACACGCATACACACACGCATACACACACGTACACTTATTTTTGATACCTCATGAGTAGTAAAATTGCTGGTAATGGGTTAGAATTGCTTGTTGAAATCAGCAGGGTTACTTTTTTCAGTCTCGTCTCGCATGTGTTTTCCACATAATGGCAATAACTTAACAGCTGTGAATCATTGTTACATGTGGATGTGAGATCGTAGGGATGTAGTTGGGTGTTCTTGTGTGTGTTTTTTTCAGCCAAGAACCTGTAATACATATACTACCTGTCTTGGTGGATGTTTGGGCATCACTGAAATTTGTCTTGCACCCTTTGTCAGGGTTTCTTTAAAATGGATGGATCCAGATGTTTTTTGTATTCTTGAATCTGTTCTTGTCTTGCTGTTTAGTACAATGAGCTTTCACACTCGCACCCAACATGAATTGCCCTATTTTTTTCCTTCAAAAGTCACTTTCTGTTTCCATTTTTGTCCCAGTTTGAAGTTGTCAAATGTTAACCACTCAGACTCAGAAAAACAAAAATCCTGAATGCTTAAGGACAGAGTGGAGTTGTTTGTCTTTGAATATTTGCATACCATTTTTCTGCTTTTTTAAAAGATACAATTGTTGCTTGTATTTCTGTCACTTTTGAATGTGTCTGAGGAACAAAGCACTCCAGTGGAACTTTTCCTGTTATATATTATATTCTATATTTCTGTAAAATTCTTTTTTGAGCCTCAGGGAAAAAGCTAGCATTTTTTTCAAACTACTTTTGTCACTGTGACAGTTGTAAATAAAGTTTGAAAATGCTTTCCAAATTCTTAAGTGATGTCCTATTTATTTACATTATTTAAAGCTTTGGCTTTCCCACAGCCTTTAAAATAAATACTTCTCACAAATTGGATGAAGGTGGAATCATCTCACTGAGAAGAGCAATCGTACCTTCATTTTATGACAAAGATGGGGGAAGAGGATCCATTGGTACAGTGGCAGCACATTCACTGTCCTCATCAAAGCCAGGAGGATCTGATTTTTTTTTTATTTTTTAAAAAATCCATTTACTATTTTCTACAATGGAAGTAGTGACACTGTCAACCCTGGGCTGATAAGTAAAGCCATTTCTGCAGACATGTCACTGGAAAACGGGCCTTTGAATCTTATCCCAAGATGGTATACCTCTGTTGCCTTCCTGTACCTCGGGCAGAGCAGTTATGCTGTCCAACTCTTGTGACATTTGAGAAATGTGTGATGGCAGAATGATTGTGGGCTCCTGCTGGAGCAATACTTGCACCATTTCCTTAGCTAGTCCTTAGCCAGGAGGGTACGAACGCAACCAGAACTGCACATTAGCATCATAAGGTCTATTGAGTTGTTGTAAATCCAAATGTATAGCAAATAGAAGGCATTTCAGGAATAGTTTTAATCTAAAGCAAGTAAATCAAAACATTCAGAATGGGGCTAGGAGAAGCTTTTTCTAAAATATTCCTTTACTCCTTGCCACCCTTGAGAGATGGATTTAAGTAGTAAGGCATAGCCAATTATCCACCAGGTTGGCCCTTGTCAATCTTCTGCATGTACACGCATAAGACATTTCTGCCAAAGCAAAGCAAATTTCCTTTGCTGGAAGAAAGCCATCTTGTTCTTTCCTGCTGCGTATCATCTCAAGGCCCCAAGTCAGGAAGATATCATGAAGCGGAGCCTCAATGCTTTGCACAGAAGTCCCCAGAGTTTCCCCTTTTGAGTGGACTCTGAAATATGAATTAAGTCTTTGCTTGATCCATAGATGAAGCATGGACTGAACCAAATGCTGTCCCTAAATAGTGTCTCTTCAAGTTAAAGCTTTTGGTTAAATTAAGAATGTTATACTTGTAGCAGAAAATCATTACAAATAAAACTTAACTCAAGTTAAGGAAAAAATGACTCAAGTATTTCTAGAAGTAAAGTGGTGGGAGGCATTGTTTGTTTCTAATTAGTTTCAAGGAATTGTTGCTACATAATGCTGGGTTAACATAAAAATCAGTTAGCAATTCCACCCCCATCCTCGTTACAATGGTTTTATCTATGTTTTGTGTCAATCTAGCTGATCTTCCCAAGGATATTGGATAGAAAGTTGGCCTGTACAAAACAGCAAAACTCCCTCTTCACAACAGTGAATCCTTGTTCCTCACTAAGGAATTGTGGGTCAGTTCCAAACTTTCTCTGGTACGTTTGATCACCATTCTCTCCTTCCAGCCAACTGCTGTTGCAGACGAGCAGCTGTACATACACCCAGAGGTTATTCTGAATGTAGACTATTTAAATCTTATTCCTCCATTCCACAAATACAGACTCCATAAAATACAAATTATTTTGAGTAGAAAAGGTAAATATGAGTGCCTTTAAAAAAAATCTGAAAAAATGACCCCATTTGGGATATATTTAATGCTTTTTTTAATTATCAAAAATAAGTTGCAGCTGTAAATATGTCATCCTGATCTTTTTTTATTACTAAATGACAGGGATAATAGCAGGCAATATTTTGTTAGACCAAGACTAAGCTTTAATATTTTTGGGGAGCTACAAGCTGGTAGGAATTTTTAGCTTTTTAGCTAAATGGCTAAATAAAAATAATGGCTATTTTTAACTACCAGAACCATTTTAATCATCATTTTGAACTTTTATCAGTTTTCAAAGATTGTTTTTATCTTCAGTAAATCTACCATTTCTGATTTGAAAAAAACTGAAATGACCACCAGATGGTATTATATAAGAACATTCCTTAGGTGCCAATTAATGGTTACTGGAGTTTTGCAGTCCAAATGTTTCCCCTAATGTTCTAACTCTTTGCATATGATGTTGGAAGAGCAGTTGTCTACAATCAATTTATAAGTATTACATTTATGACATAAATGAATAATAGCATGGACTTGACTACCTTTACAGGTATTCCATAATTAAACACGCGGAGTTAGCTTGCCATGAAGAACTTGCTTTATGTTCACTGGGAAGCTGCATCTATGAACAAACTGATGTGTATACAGTAAAGAGTAATCAATTCATAAGATTGATTGTTGCAGGTGATTGTTTATATTTCCAGAATAAAACATGCCACAGAATAGGAAAGGCTTAAATACATCCACTCCTCTTCAGCAAGTTCAGCTGAAAAACAAAACAATACTCAAGTCGTGCTCTTTAAACTCAGAAAACAAAATATGAAATCTGAACTTTATTTTCTATGAAATGTTATTTCTGTGGCTCATGAAGAGGAGAGACCAACATAGGAAAGAAAGCAGGGAGGAAAGAAGCCACAAAGGAAGCGTGTACTGCACATTTTATTCTGTAAAACAGACCTCTGAGCTGCAAGCTCACCATGAATGTACCCAGAAACCACCAGCTTCATCTGATAAACACAACTAAGGAAGTGAAGCATGCATAAAGAAGAGGATGTCAAGTTGAGCACAAGAAAATCTCACCAATTCTTTGGCTGTGTTTTTTGTACTTCCTCCTTCAGCCTGTACTTCTTAATGTGTTCTTGCCTGCCTGGCATTTCCTGCTGTTGGTAAGGTTCTTCATGTGTGCAACTTTATTGTTCTCTAAAATTAAATCATTCCTCCCCTCCATGAGTAAATTATTTTCCAAGCAACTTCCTCTGATTAATGCATGACTTTACACTGCCTTTCAAACCTAGGTAGAAGGCAGAAAACAATTCAAAAGAACAATAGGGCAACATTGGTGATTTCTAGATATACTAGACAACTAGTCCCATCATTGTTGTCTAGCTTGGCCAGTAGCCACTTGATTGGGAATTGGGACCAAACAGTTCTTGAGGAGGTCATCAGGCTGAAGTGTAAAAATATTTGAAGTCTCCAGTGGGCATGGCAATACATCCTTGAATTGGGGTATAAGTGGCCTATCTCTTGTTTGACCACATATAATTATTTTATCAGAATCACATAATTGTTACACGTGGCTTTTGCTCTGGTGGAATCTCCCCACTCCTAACCCCATACGCTATGGAGTGAGTTACTGATTGATAGAGTAAAAACACTACCATACTATATAGTTTGTAGGGCTGGAGGCTTACGTGCTGATTAATAATGGCCCAATTGTTGGCATCCTATGTTGTGATACCAACATAATTGCTGGTTTGTCTCTGGTTAGTGGGCAGTGTTCCTATTTCTCCTGGGCCATGGGATGATGATGCATGTCTGTCCTATTTCTACTGGGTTTTATGCTCTGCTTTGGGATATTGGCTTCCCCATTCCTTAGCTGAGGTCCACAGAATATGCTATCTTTTTTGTCAATACAATGCCAGTATGTCTCCCAATGATTTTAACCTAAATTGAGCATTACCTGATTTAACTCTTACAGTATAATGGTAAGTCCTAGTGCATTCAAATGGTTGAAAGTAGTAATGAAGTAATTTAATCACTTTGCACTGGGTTTCTCTATAGGAGTGGATTTTTTCCATCACAGATTGGATAGTATTACAGCCTTCCTGAGGTGAAACCCAAATCTATGCATTATAGATTATGCTCTCTAGTTTTTGACAGAAGACCTTTGAGACTAAGTAGAGCAGCAATATTTCTATTTGTTGTGACTCTTGAACCACAGAGCTCATTGTTAGTATGAAATATTCCTTTGAATGATGATTTTATAGCATGAGACATATTTTCCACAAGAGAAGGCATAGATTATGCTGCAGAGCAGCCTACATCTACCTCAATCCAGTTGTGTTGAGACTGCAACTCCTAGAAACTGACCACGTTACATGGAAATTTTCAGTCTTAATACACCAAGGACATGCCGGTTTAGGGAAAGTCAGTATAGAATTCAATGGGCAGCTAAAACTATCACAACCTGCAAGCAATGTATGGGTGATATGCAATAATCTACAAACTGCAAGAACGGGCTGTTGCAAGTGGTAAGAGAATTGTGGTAGCCTGGATACAATATTAAAACATCAAGGCATTCTGGAATAATCCCTCCTTTTCAATTTGGACAAATAAAATGGAAGAGCTTTATTTTGTACTATTTACGGTATATGCTGGGCCTGTGGAAATAGTTTAACTAGGCAATAACCAATTCATATTTCTCACATCTTTTCCTTTGCCTTAGGGACTTTTTGTGGAGGCACAGTGATGGATTCATGTGCTCTTCAGGCAATTGTTATCATCCTGTGAGACTGCAGAACAGATCGTGATAAATTCTCAAGTTTGCTATGTAAAACAATGTTCCATTCCCTCTTCTCTAGAAAAATGCCAAATATTCTTGAGATCTCTTCCAAACAAAATATTACCTATGCAGCTCATTTGATAAGGCTACAGCTTAGATGTGCCTACTTTTTGCTTCTGCTTGTGTTTGTATGTTTTTTTAAGACTACAGATACCACAATCCATTGTAACTGGTCATGTTGGTTAACAGGCAGGATTGAGATTCATAACATTGAAGGGCAATAGGGTTAGGGTTAGGGTCAGGTTGCAATAATAAAGAGACAGTTTCAAGATCACATGAAGTGATAGCACCACTTTATGCTGCACAGGTGAGACCACACTTGCAATACTGCATCCAGTTCTGGTCAACAGAATACAGAATATATGTTGAGACCCTAGAAAAAGTGCAGAGAAGAGCAACAAATATGATTAGGGGTCTGGAGGCTCAGCCATATAATGAACAATTGAGAGAACTAGGTGTGTCTAGTCTAATGGAGAGATTAACTAGAGGTAACTAACAATCTTCCAGTATTTGAGGGGCTATCATAGAGAAAAGTGTGTGTGTGTGTGTGTGTTAACCTATTCTCCAAACCTTTTGAAGGCAGGACAAGAAGTAACAGGTGGAAGATCATTAAAGAAAGATCCAACCTAAAATTAAGGAGAAATTTCCTGAAAATCAAAACAATCAGTGGATGGCTTACCTCCAGAAATTGTGGTACTCCATCAATGGAGGTTTGCAAGAAGAGACTGGTCAGCCATTTATCTAGAACGGTACAGGGTCTCCTATTTGAGTAGGGGCATGGACTAGAATACTTCCCACATCTCTTCCAACTCTAATATTCTATATTCTATACTTTTAGATATGAAGGGGGTCAACACTTGTGCAAAACAGCTTTCATCAATTTCCTCTTTTGAGACTTTGTTAAAGCAAAGCACACCTTCACAATTAGTGGACAGCCCTGGCAGTCAATGGCTTTACTGGTGCACGTAGGTAGAATTAAACTACAATACTCCTCTTTGAAAAGGCAGATGCAAACATCCTCTTGAATTTACTTGTCAGTGTTATATAGGAGAAATGCCAAATAAGATTAATCCATTCCCTTTTACATACATAACTTTTTGTCATTTTATTATAAAAATGCCTTGAAAAGTGGCCCTATCATCATTGATAAACAATAAAAACGAATATTTGAGGACATACTGTAATTTAAATGGATGGCTGCAGATTTTTGTCCTGGAAAGAACATTCCTTTTATAATATGTATATCAGAAATTTTGAAATAATAAGTTCCCATCTATAAAACAGATCACCATTAATAATTTTACTACTATTTACTCAATATTGCAAATAAAGTTGTACCTTTGGCACCTTTGTCTGCAATATTGCAACTATTCCTCATCTTACAGATGTCTCATTCCAGTGTATTTCAAGAATAGATTTTAGTAGCAACGCTTGTATAATGCCTTTTCTTCTGGATTAACTGTTGTTTGTATCCCAAATTTAATCCAAGGTAAAATGCAGCTGTTTGCAGACTTGGTATCAGTAGCTTTTGGCATCTCAGTGCTGGGGAAATTTTACTACCAGTACTACCATTTTTACTACATGACTGCTGGAGATGACATACTTGATTGTGGTATCACAAACACTGATACATAAAGGGATCAGACAGCTTTGCATAAGCCCTTTTCCATATCACAAGACCACACACTGGTGTTCTCAGTGAATTGTGAGTATTGTCCTGCCAACTTTTATAAGCAATAGTTCAATGCTTTTAAGAGTCAAGGGAATTAGCAGTCCCTACTGACTGCCTCTACATGCTAGGGGATTATTCTGTGATAT
Organism: Cerberus rynchops; assembly: GCA_032468195.1. NCBI lineage: Eukaryota > Metazoa > Chordata > Lepidosauria > Squamata > Homalopsidae > Cerberus > Cerberus rynchops. The sequence goes on from JANHFJ010005284.1 coordinate 61,700, forward strand.
TTTGAGAGTAAAACATCTCCTGCTATAGATCTCTTAGGGGGCCAAATTTGGGAGTTTCTCTTCAAGCAGATCCAAAGCCAGGAGAGTGCTCACAGGAACTAAGTTCAGTATGTCAATCTTCCTTGAGATCAATCTGTGATAAGGAGTAAAGTAGATTCAAATGATTTTGTAAATATTAGAATTTCAATTATCTTATCAGTTTAAAAAGGAAGTCTACTTGTTCTCTAACAGGCTAGCAAAATGTATTTGAAAATCACCTAAGTGTTTGGATGAATAATAAAACAATGTTCTCATCCTTCCTATTACCTATCTCCTCCCACTTATGACTATAACTTTGTTGCTTGTATCTTTACGATTTATATTGTTTTATTGTTTCCTAGTATGATTTGATTGCTTATTTAGTACCCTATGACTATCACTAAGTGTTGTAGCTTATGATTTTTGATGAATGTATTTTTCTTTTTTATGTACTGAGAGCATATGAACCAAAGACAAATTCCTTGTGTGTCCAATCACAGTTGGCCAATAAAAAATTCTAGTCTATGTTGCAGGATCCGAATCTGGGTAACTGTTGTATTGCATATCTCTGTGCACATTGGATGCATCTCCCCAATCCAACTGAGGTTCTAATTTCCATCTCTATTTGGCTACTGGCACATACATACCATGTTTAAGCTGTAACAATGAAAGATTGCTCCCCTTGGGGCTTTCCGTGCTAATTATCTACAGTATTGTTTACAATGGTTCTAGAAAGTTCTGATAGAACTTGATAGAAATGGATATTTTGTTTCACGAGTACTGCTTGCTTCATGAATAATATATTTTATTTATGTCAGTCAGATATTTTGATTGCTTCTGGCACACCTTTTTGTTTGGGTGTCCATATGGCTGATCTAATAACTTTTTCCTTGTCATGTTATTGCAAGCAAATAAAATTGGGATAGCAAACCTAGATTTTATGGACAAGTTCAAAATGATCCACCACTTCTGTCATTGGAAAATACCATCCTAACTGCCCCTTTTTGTTTGTACGACAAACAGAGCTGAGAAAAATCTAGCAGCTCAAATGTCAAGTTAACTGAACATATTTCCACTTTCTGCAGCTCTATTTCTTTGAAAATATTTTAAATATCATTCACCTTTGCTTTTCTTTCTCTGCCAGGAGTCATCAGAGGAAGGCAGAGCCAGCATTTATAGATCTGTGTTTACCAACTCATGCAAAGAAATGATGTGCTACACGGACTTCCCTTTCCCAGAGAATTTTCCTAACTATATGCACAACTCCAAACTTCAGGAATATATCGAACTATATGCCAAGCATTTTGATCTTCTTAAATACATACAGTTTAAGGTAAGTGATTATAAACTGATTGAGAAAGGATTTTTAACAATTGCCTTTCATTGTTGGTTCATATTTAGTTTGTGGACCCCAGAAAAACTGATCTGTGATACTTGTTATAGCTCCTAGATAACAGTCAAAAGACATTATTTATTCATTCATCAAATTTCTATGACCAGGAAGTGATTTTAGACAGTGCAGAGCAAAAACACTGTAAAACAATATACATGTCACACACAGTAATATTAAAAAGTTATTAAAACCTAAACCATGCACACAAAAGCTTTGATTAGTAATGAAGACATCTCAAGATCTCACCCGTTCCCTGGGACAAAGCTAACTCTTGAAAGACTTCTGGATGGAAAATTGATGGAAGAAGAAAAAATAATGAAAGGATAACAAATGAGGGGGGAAAGCATTCTAGGGTTCTCATAAAATTCTGTGAGTAAAGCAGGGTGATAGGATTAGAAGAGCAAACAAAAATGGCTGCTGTTGACTCAGTTCTTGTTTGAACTAGCATAACAGTAATACCTTGCATTTCTTCTGCCTGTATCTCTAGCATTGTCTTTTCTTTGGTTTGGTGAAAAATTGTAATTCCCGATAATCTTTCAGTTGAATTTTAAATGAACAGGTTTAATGAATAACTGGCACTGATTTAACCTTTTGCATAAGTCTAATGTGCTGAACTCCTGACTTGAACATTATTCTAATTTTCACAAGAGAAGATCTGAAATAGAGCTTATTTTTCTCTCTGACTATAAATTTTGAATTCAAGCTGAGGATGAATTATGGAGGGGAGATCTGTGTTCCTAATATAGTTTTGTTTAAACTGGGTTCCTTTTAGGGACTGATCATCTATTGAGGTACACAAATCATGATGTTTTCACTATTATGGCTTCATGCAGAGTTGGCAAGATTTTCAGATACTAGATACTATTTCAATACAGCTTTGCCCCCATTTTGTTTTTAAAGAACATGCCTGAATTATCATCCCTAAGAACTCACAATTCCTTACTGTTCTCAACAGATATCTTGTAGGGGTTAGAGTTAGCAATCTTACAATGATTTTGCTATTTAAAATAAAATTTAAGAATAATTTGGAGATACTGTATTTATACATGATCTGAAGCATCATGGGCACTTTGACATTACTGAGGGCTGCATTGTTAATGATTGGCTTCGCACACTGCACAGATTAAGACATAGATATTACAGGTTGCAATCCTAAATTTATTTTTTAGGGATTGATTGATTGAGCCCCATCAAGTCACTTTCAACTCTTAGCAATCACACAGATTAGGGATAAATTTTATTACATGTAAACTTGTATATGATTGGATTATATGGTCCCTTTGTTAATTTTTTTATTCCATTGAGAAGAATTATAGATATATATAATATCTATGTGCATATATCTCATACATGATGCATCCATTCACATCAATTAGATGTCATCAGTAGTCATTTATGATATATGTAGTTGCTTTGGGTCTTGAATCATACTAACTCCTCAGGCATTAGGACCAAGAAGTTAAGTCAGCTGTGTTGTTAGTGTGATTTTTATGACTGGGATATAATGTATGATATATTTGGGCATCATCGGTTGTTGTATTGTTTTTTAAACACAACCTTTGTTTGTATGCAGTCCAGACCCACAATTGTGAGATAGGCAACCATATAAATTATTTAAATAAATAAATATGTCCTTGAATGTTTCTTCAAAGACACATGTGACCAATATTAAGAAGCACTCAGATTTTCATGTCTCTGGCCAATGGGATGTTGAGACACAGAAAGATGGCAAGCTGGAATCAACTACTTTTGATGCTGTCATGGTTTGCTCAGGACATCATGTGTATCCAAGTATCCCAGTTAATAGCTTTCCTGGTAAGTGACAAATATATTAAATAGATATGGAAAAACAGCAAGAAAACATGTCCTACCTAGATTTATTAAAATCAATGGAAGTTATTATCTTACTGGATGGAGCAGCCCTGCCCCCTTTAATATTCTACACATATGTATTAGTTTCCACATTACCCCTGATCTTGCATATCAGGTTTTGGGCTCACATGAAATTCAATTCATACACAATAGTAGATGTAAGGTATTTGCTGGGCAAGCATCTATATTGTAGTAAACATGCCTGTCTCTGACTGAATCAGCACAGCTTAAAAATGATGCCATTTCTCCACTCAACATGGAGAGTTTTATATTTTTCATAATGACTAAACAGAACCAGTCTTTGATAAACCACAAATGATGAAACATATTTTGTGAATTGTTTCAATGAGTGATACAAGAGATTCTCATACTTTTTCTTGATGCAGCTAAAGTGCATTGTATCTTCTTCCTGTGCCAGATCCACACTGATGAATTACATGTAGAAGGATTCAAGTTCAATTTCTAATACAAAGGCCCTGAAAAGTTATTTCAAAGCAAAATTGAGCCTAAAGATAAATGCATGACTATATTAATATATCAGCTTTACTTTTAATAGTAGTTGCTAGCAGTGGGGAACTGGACTAGAATCATGGCAGATGAGAAGGAATTTTAAAACCATATTCTACTATGCCACTATCATGTTTAAAATCCTTCCCTCCAATGCTATAAAGAAAATCCCATTGGCTAGCAGTAAGCTTCATTTTTAAGAGCAATGGGACATTCAGACCAATTACTCTAGGAAACAGTAATAGCAGAAGCTGAGATGATAAGAATAATATCAGTGGGAAAACTCAAGATGCACATCTATGTCAGACCTCCATGTGCTTTCAGTCTACTGCATCAGTGGTTTTGCTTTGATGTGCGGGAAGATTTCAATTGTTACAATCATAATTTGTTTTCAAACTTTTTTCACACAGGATTAGAGAAATTTCAGGGCACCTTCTTCCACAGTCGGGAATACAAAGGCCCTGAAAAGTTCAGGGGAAAGAAAGTTCTGGTAATTGGCCTAGGCAACTCTGGGAGCGACATTGCTGTTGAGCTCAGTCACACAGCCTCTCAGGTATTGCCTCTACCTTGATAGTCCTCAATTCTAGTACTAGTTGTTCTAGTTCTCAGAGCAGAGGTGAAATTCAGCAGGTAAATTTAGTAAATTTTCTAAGCAGTTTGGAGAACCGGTTGTTAGAAGAAATCTCTTTGTTTTTTTCCACTTTACGGGGTTAATCCTGTAAAGTAGGCAGGAAAAAAACATTCTGGTGTTGTTTCCAGTCTAATCTTTATTGCCTTGTTTACAGAAACTGCCCACCCAGTCACATAACCCCCAGCCATACCACCAAGCCATGCACACAGAACCAGTAGTAAAAAAAAATGAATTCCACCACTGTCTCAGAGTTACCCATCCAAAACTGCCATTTCCTAGAGGGTCTATTTCCAAAAATCTTAAAATATGCTATATTTACACTGATTTGTACATAGTGTAATGAGAAAAAAAATAGGGATTATAATGAGATAAATTAGGGATTATACAGGAAGATCCAGATGAATTACATGTAGAAGGATTCAAGTTCAATTTCTAATACATCCACTTGGAGGAATTTTCCATTAGTACAATAATTTTCCATTAGTACAATATGGACATTTTGCTCTAAAGCCTTGGAAGACCAATATTGTCTCTATTACAATAATACAATACAATAATAGAAGCCTAATTGTTCTACAAATGGAAAATGTTTGTACGCTTTGGATTCTCACAATGTGAGAAGCCCCCAAACATGATTAAAAATACCTTGTCTAAAGAAGGAAGTCGAGATGGTAGCATGCATGGCCCCAGAACATGGATTTCATATTTTGGTATCCTCTCCTTATTTTTTTAAAGGTTTGCATCAGCTCTAGAAGTGGATCCTGGATAATGAGTCGTGTCTGGGACAAAGGCTACCCTTGGGACATGCTGATTGTAACTCGCTTTAAAACATTCCTGAAAAATGCCCTCCCATCAGCCATTTCTGACTGGCTGTATGTGAGGGAAATGAACAGATGGTTTAAACATGAGAACTATGGCCTGATACCTGTGAATAGGTAATGTATGAACAAGAGCTTATAATGAGATCCTGTAAAACACATTCCCTTCTGCCAGATCCACACTGATAGGCAAATAAGTACTATAAGCTTATTTAGAAGGCTTATATTCATCTTTTGATTGAGTGATTTTTAATACAGCTTTCAAAACATTATAATAGACAAACTAATATAATAACCAAAATTCATACAACAAAATGCCACTAAAAAATCAATTACAGTTTTGGCCCATAAAAAGTTGTACATTCTTGACACAGACTTTTCTCTCTTTTTTGAGGTGGGGTGGGGACATAAAATTTGACTTCATTTACTAAGCCATTTATATTACACCTAAAATCAGAAAAGTTCTACCCACATATGGTACCATTTTGTTCAATGCTAATAATAGCACACTAACATTTCTAAGATTATTAGTGTGCTCATATCATTTTCTACATGATATCTACAGAGGTGTAGAAG
>JANHFJ010005286.1:8843-18901 GCA_032468195.1 Cerberus rynchops
TAGATTTAATTCTTTTAAACTGTTTTTAAATATTTATATTGTATTTTGTATCTTTTACTTGCTGTACACCGCCCCGAATCCTACGGGAGATGGGGCGGTATAGAAATTTTGCTAAATAAATAAATAAATAAAAATAAATTACAATTGCCTTTTTCAACCAGAAAAATTGACCCTAAAAATAATCATATCTCAACACAAAACAGAGAGTTCAGCCTCAAGAATCTCCTGTGAGCTTATCTCTGCAGCACCAATACATTATTATGGGATATGGTCCTAAGCTCACAATGCGTCTAAAAAGGTTAAATTGACCCAGAAAGAAGGAAAACAGAACAAAGAGGACAAAAAAATGACAAAAACAAATCTAAGCCAAACTCTGGTGATGTTGCTGATGCTAAAAAAATAATAATGAAGGGGTGAATATATAGATTTTTCGATATACAATATTTAGTTATATCATGAAATGAATATAGTTCTATTCCAAATTTAAATTCAGATTAAACTCTTTATCTGGGCAGTTCAAGGTAAACAAAATGAAGTGGCGCTGAAAGAGGATTAATGTTTTACAACTTCACCATTTGCAATCGAACTGTGATTTGAGCAGAGGGGAGGTTTCACATCACATCACTACCAAAATGCTAGTTTGAGGAGATATTGGCATGGCTTTATCATGTCAGAACAGAAGGCTTCTGAGTGTAAGCCTTTGGCTCTGAAGAGGCAATCTTGTGCCAAATGTAGGTGTCAAGTTTTAGTTTTTGGTCTGACTCATTATGGAGACAATTGCTACTGGAAACATAAGCAGCAGATGTGACTTTCTCCAGTTTTGTGTTCTAATTTCCATTTCCAGATTTTGAGACATGCTGGTTAGATGACTTCCTCTGGAAATTTGAGGCCTGTGTACTGTGATGATCTTCATGGGAACATGTTAGTAATGCAATTCTAGATACTTTCTGCAGGCCAGCATCTTGTAACTGTGGACAAAAAAGCTGCAGTAACTTTCTTTATTAATCCCATAGGGAAGGTGTCTCTTTATTTCTGTCCTCTCTGTAAAAAACACAGGAATACAATAGTAGTGTGCTATATTTAACTGAACAGTTGATTTATCCAGGATTATTCCAACTCCTTAATTGCACATTGCTACTTTCTCTTTCTTTATTCTTCAGTTGCTCTACTGGGCAGGGAGTCTGGAGGGCAAATGTATTCATTATGTTCCCAGCAAATAAGATATGAACCACACTGCAGGAGACAAAATTAAATTTAGTTTCCTCTTCTATATGTCATAAACTATTGATTTAAACAAGAGAGAAAGCCACAGCAAGAAGTAACATCATTGCAGTCTTTTTGTTGTTTTCTCTGGTTTCTGGAAGGGCTCTAGTTCCCCCTGCCCTTTGCACAACTATTGGGACAATCTAAATTATGAACAAGTAAATAGGTGGAACAATTATACTTACTATTTATTTACCATGTTGTATGGCAAAAATTTGCAAATTTTTTGTATAAACATATTTTTTGTATAAACATATTTCTAGTTTTAGATTTGTAGATTTATATTATTTATAAATCAACTATTCCTAATACAATTTTCATTTTCTATATACCATATTAGAGAACATATGTACTTCTTTAGGGAACTGAAATTATTCTTGCAATAGAATTTAGTTGTCAAGTATTCTAGTATTCTTTTTCCTGCCAGCATAATTAAATTCTTTATCACTCAAGATGGATATTAAAGGTACAGCTGAGCTTCCATTTCATTAAAGGAGTACACAGAATTTCTGTTCAAAGGATTTAAAAATAATGTATATTTAATCATCCTAAAATTGTACAATTAGTTGGGCTAGGTTTCAATTGAGCCTTACTTTAAGCTGTTCTGTTGAGAGAGGGCTGTTCAAGTTTGACATAGATGGCTTCTTTGACCACTCTTTCAAACCAGTGGTCCTTTCTTTCCAAAATGTGGACTTTGCTGTCTCCAAAACAGTGGCATTTATCTTTTAAAAGCAGCTGGAATAGATGGCAAGTGCATTAATTTTGTTTTTATTTGACAATTGGGTTGGGTACAACATGGAGAATGGACTGGCCTCATTCATTTTGTATTGTAAAGTTTGGTTCCCAAAAGTAAAAAGTTGTCCACCATATTGGCTAGGTTTGGACACATTAGATTAGGCTTAAATAGGGTTGGGTACTTCATGAATTTGACACATTGTGGGAAACCAGTAATTGTTTTTGCAATGTATGTGAGTCAGACAATCACATCAATCAAGGTTTATTGGTTTGGTCATGCATGTTATATGAATGCAGCAGTTAAAATTTCTTAGTTTGGATTAAGTTTTCAAATATGTGTGACTCTAGCAAGTTAGTTTAAAATTAAAAGAAATTATTGTATTATTATTTTATAGTCATTAATCACCAGAAAAGTGAACTGACTAAAGCTGTGTCTTGGGAGTTTAAATGAACCTATTTTTCCATTGTTGTCCTATTTTTAAAACAATTTAAGGAGAACAAAGGTTACACAAAATAATTCCTTCTCTTCTCTAGTGAATGATGTCCGTCACAATGCAGAAATCACAATCCATTCCTGAAACAGGAAAACAACAGGCCAGCATCTGTCAGAAGGCATCTTCTCCTTCTGCATTTAATTGGTAGCATAAAACCTGATATTATGAGCTGCCTTTTCCACAAAAACTGGCAGTAAATTCAGGGGGAAAATGCAAATGGACACTCAGTACTACAATCAGTTGAAAGAGGAAAGGCTAGGATCCATTTACACAATGATAAAAATTCTAGCATTAAGAATAATTAATGAAGTATACCACAGATTTAAAAAAATTAATTCTAACTGCATTTAAAAATAGTAAAAAGTGATCCATTGGGACAGGTGAACTGAAGTTGGTTACAGGTAATTCTTGACTTACAGCAGCTCTCTTAATGACAGTTCAAAGTTACAACGACAAAATGAAAAAAGTGACTTGTGGCCATTTTTCACAGTTATGGCTGTTGAAGCATCCCCATGGTCACATGATTTACATTTGAATGCTTGATAACTGACTCGCATTTATGACAGTTTCAGTGTTCCAGGAGGTGTGATGAGTATCAAAAATGATGAATATCAAACGATTTTCCCCATAAGGAATAGTAAGGCACTAGGCAATGGACACAAAGTTCTAGCTTGTACATCAAGTACCAAGCAAACAACGAGTACTGGGACAAAATTTTATTGTCAAAATGCACTGAATACCAAATTCAATAAGTTTCAAAGCAGACAAGTACCGAGGTACCACTATATATGAGATTGATTCCAGTTAGTTGAATAACTTGATAATTAACAAACTTTCTGTTATGCAAATATATGTTTTTAATGAACATCCATATAGAAATGACAAAGAAACATAGCACATATTCAGCATATAATGCCTGTGTTTGATTCTGTCCTAAGGGAAACCAATAGTTCAAATATGAAATTAAATATTAGAGGAGATAAATGACATCCTTGAAAAGATCCATACAACGTTTTAAAGATTGAGAAATATTTCCATTTATAATATCCTTGATAGAACTATTAGAAAACTATAGTTTAATCCAGATATATCTATATATCATATCTATATAAAGATATGATATGCCAATCAAAATTTTAACATTTGAGGATTGCCTCCTTGTCATAAAATCAGATTATATTTGATGAAAATATTACAGTTGACTATCTAAACGTCAGACTTGCTGTCAACATTTCATCAATTAGTAGAAAGTCTACTGTCAGATGCAAAGGATCAGAGCCATATGTTAAGTTGCAGGACAGAAATTTATTCAAGCGAATACACAAGAATCTAGTCAAGTAAATGGTCAGCACTTTGACCAGAGTGTCAAATTTCACCAATAGATGAATGGTATCTGAGCAGGAAATGACTGGTTAGGGAAGGCATCTTTTAACAACTTGTTAAAAGTATTCTGTGTAAAACAGGCAAAATCTATGCTTGGAATAATTAGAAAGAAAACTGAAAGTAAAAAATTCCATTATAATAGTACCACTATGTAATATATTGTGAGAGTACATTTGATATCATGAGTTCTAGTCCTGTCTTAGGCACAAAACAATCTGGGTGACCTTGGGCCCATTATTCTATGTTGGCTCTAGGAAGAAAGCACTGGTGAACCACTTCTGAAAAACTTAGCCAGCAAACTTCAGGCAATTGCCAAAAGTCCCAAAAATAATATTATAAAGCTACAAGAATTGTGAAAAAATAATTAAAATAATCTAATGATGGGGGACTTTCATTAGATAATTATTTCCATTGTCAAACATAGGAAGAGTTTTGTTTTGTTCTTTTTAAACAGTCAATTGGAATCTACCTTCTTGAAATTAAACCCATTGTTCTAATATTTGATACTCAGGATTGAGTGAGATCCTCTCAAGTACATGAAGAGTACATCCTACTAAAAGCAAAATGTGCCTACTTCTTTCAATCTTTCTTTATAGGATTTAATCTTCTAGTTCTCTGATCATTCTCATTACTATTCTGGGAACCTGTTCCATTTTCTCAAAATGTCATGCCAAGAACTGGTTACGATATTTAAGAGCGCTCTTCTTCAGTTCAATGATTTCTGTACAAAGAAGTCAGGGTACTGCTTGAGCAGTCATCGAATCCTTCTGCCTTTGTCTGATAAACTTCCTTGAGCCATCTGGAGAGAATACCTTTTATACAGTAACAAAAATGTAAAGGTAACCTTTATATCATAGGAGCAATTTTTTGTTTACAAAATTCTGCATCATTTGCTATATTTCCATGACAGGATTAGCATGGCAGATGACAAACAATAAACCAAGAAAGGGAAAATATCAGCGCTTTTAGATACATTTTGACCAACAATCTATCTGTTACTGTCCTTAGCAGGGAGTTGGACTAGAAGACCTATAATGCCTTTCCAACTTTGTTATTCAGTATTATAATCTGATAGCCGTCATTGAACTAGGCTGTAAAATTTTGTATCATTTTTAGCATAGGTAAAGATAAAGGTTCCCCTTACACATACATGCTTGTTATTCCTGACTCTAGGGGGTTGGTGCTCATCTCAGTTTCTAAGCCGAAGACGCAGCGTCATCTGATGATGATTCCGCTGTCATGTGGCAGGCATGACCAAACAGAACACTGTTACCAAGGTGGTTCCTATTTTTCTACTTGCATTTTTGCATGCTTTCAAACTGCTAGGTTGGCAGAAGCTGGGGTAAGTAACAGGAGCTCACTCTGTTATGCTATGCTAGGGATTCAAACTGTCAGACTTGCAACCTTTCTGATTGACAAGCTCAGCATCTTAGCCACCGAGCCACTGCATCCCCCACCATTTTAGCATATTATCACCTTTCAGAATAAATATTTTCTGCTTATTTTCTTTATTATTTTTTAGATTTGCATTCATAGTCCTGGCAAAATAGGCCAATGAAGCTTAGTTAGGATGGACATCATTTTGTCATTTTTATATTTAAGTTGCAATACATATGTAAGCAAAGCTTTGTGCTTAGATAGGTTGTTCTAATTTAGATTAATGATATGAGTTACATGATTACTTAAACATTATTCCCAAACCATGAGAGATTCCACAGCAAGTAGTATCCATATGATAATATGTAGTACAGACATACAGTATTTCTCCACAATGGGTAGCAGATTGCACAGCAGTGTGGATGTTAGCAAACTACCAAGATTAGAGAAACAGCTTGAACTGAATCAGCACTGTTAATAATAAATACTAAATCCAGTTAAAACATCTAGCTAACTGTGCAACTAACCATAATAACACTTCACCGGAAACTTCTATATTCATTATCATGTACCAGTAATGAAAATGATTAATGTAGCAATACCAAGGGATAGTAAAATAAAAGACAAAGAATTCAAGAAGATCACAAGGTATCAAGATCTGAAATTTAAATTGAATGATTATGGCATAAACTGGTCATGGTGGCCCTAATGGTTATTGACACGCACAAAATATGCACATTGATAAAATTTCCACCTGTCAATTGCAAAAGACCACACTGTTTGAATATACATACACATGTACTATGCTGATATATAACGACATCCTACATTCTTGGGAAGAACTTGATGCATATGAAGACCAACACCAGCTAAGGAACTGACAACTATGACTTCACACTGCTGTGAACAGATAATAGTAATAATAACAAGAAGAAGAAATTTTAATGTCCTTGAATTCATTGAGAAAATAATAACTCAGGCATTCAGAAGCATTACAGGCAAAAATAAAAAGACAAGATGACTGAACTTTCAATTGCACACCTGGACATGATTTGGAGAGGCAATTTAGTGACACCATAAATGACAGCATTTTAAGAACAGCTTTTTTGTGCCTATTGGCTGGGGGAGGAAGTATCTCTTGATTTAATACACTATTGTACTTACTTTTCCTGCAATGAAGTGTCCCTTAGGGTAAAAGAGAGGTAGGATTCAGGTTGCACTGATAAGTGGAAGTAGAATCTATTATAAAGCTTTTGCAACTAAAACTGAATGAGGACTGAAATCTAAATGCCATTAAGTATTGACACTTTTAGCAACTTGGAACTGCATTAACTGTTTGAACTTAAAAGAAACACACACAACCAAAGAAGGTAATAAACATGTACTTATATTAAAAACTTTACTTTCATGATGATTTAGTCATTTTTTTAAAAGTACAAATATCAAAACGGAATGAAAAAGACTTATTGAATAAAATATTCAAGAGGGAGAGGAAAATAGATCAATGTGTTCTTTCTTATATTAACATAGCCCTTTATTAGAACAAATTTGAATTTGTTATCAATTCAGCACAAACTTTCTCATTTTATCACCTGTTCCTGATAGAACTAAATGTTCTAGTTTTGTGAACCTCTTAAGAGTGTTCAGAATGTGATGTTCCCATTCATTTGTAGAGATAATAATATCATTGTACATTACATTGCAGGATTGTCATAAGGATTATTTAGACTGTGAGAGCTAAGCATTTGGATGCTCTTTAAGATCCATTGGGACCTTTTGAAGCTCAAAGACATTGATATAAAATCAATATGATTTACATATTTATAGGACATTTTAATGGTTACTTTCTTTAGCTCACTTGAAAGAAGATTATCTCTGAAATCACACTGCATCAAGAAATCACAAAGTAAAAGTCTTTGTAAATGTTCTATAAATGTTGGAGAAGGAACAGAAGATAACTTCATTGGCAGGCAGTATATCTTAAACTTGCATTTTAAATGAAAATAAACATGGACATAGGTTGGGTCATACAACCTTGATTCTGCCATTATTGCTCGTCCTTCATAGAAAACCACTTCGTCTTGCTTTTCTTAGCCATGCATATTCCCCTCCCCTTTCTTCATTAACATGGGCTTCTCAAAAAGAAATCTTGTTTCAGTAACCTCTGAGAGTTCTCAGAATGTCAACAAACATGTAGATAAGGGTGACCTAGTAGACAAAGTTTAATTGGATTTTAAGAAGGCTTTTGACAAAGTCTTAACCTCCAGAACAAACATCACACTAATGGGATAGTAAGAGTGACCCTTTTACTAATTAAATTACAGAGAGAATAAAAGATGAATAAATGAGCACTTCTTATAAAGGAAAGATACTAAAATTTGGGATTGTCAAGACCTACATTGGGCCTTCTCCTTTTCCAATTGTTTTCATTTTTTTCATAGTGTAGGCCAGTGGTGGCAAAACTTTTACTTATCGAGTGCCGAAAAGTACGCACTTTGCGCATGCCATCTGCACTTGCGTGTGCTCCTCCATGTATGCTGCATGTCCAACTGCACTACCTGCGCATGCATGCTGCTTTTTCACATGCAATGTGTGCGCGCTGTACACAGGCACTCACGCACACATGAGCAACCGTGTGCATGCGCAGGGAAGCTGCGAAGACCACCTGGATTTCCTGCTGCAATTGCGCACATTTACAGGGGACACCCGAAGACTGGCTGAGTCTCTGCAATCAATTCAATTCAATCCTTTATTGTCAATGCATAACATGCGTGCATGTGCAATCGCATGTGCATGCTTAGCTGGAGGTAAGTTGGCCGACAGCTTGTGTGCCCAACAAGATGGCTCTGCGTGCCACCTCTGGCACCTGTGCCATAGGTTCACCATCATGGGGGTAGGCATAGTGGCTATGTTGGCATAATGGCTACATTGGCTTAGGGCAATTGATTTGTAGCAATGTACTAGATAAAAAGGTTCCCAAAAGAGCGAAAAGGATGAACATTAAAATGGCCAATAAGCAAGCACATTGGGGGCCCAAAGTATCCTGTTTCTGAAACATTATGAAAGGTATAAGTTGGCAGTGATTGACTTGGAAAGATGTGGATTATGCTTTATACTAATCAGCTATGTTAAACAGTATATAGTTACAGCAAAAGGAAAAGAGAAATTCTATATTGGACAAAGCGATCAAATACAACTAAATGTGATATCTTCATTTATAGCAATTCCACAACAATGCTTGGAATACTGTGTTTAGCTTTGGCCAGTGCTTTTTATGAAGAATATTGTATCTTTAGCTAAAAGAAAGCTAAATTAGCCATGAATTTTGAGAAATAATTTTGTGGTAAATACTACATCTGAGGCATTCAATAAAAAAGGAGGAAAAATCACAGACACAGGAAAAATCATAGACTGTATAAAAATACATTTGACATAAAGGATATAGATAGAGAATCATTCTTCACATATCTCCCATAATACTAGAATAAAGCTGAGCACAAATGCCTTTTGAAACACTCCACCAAATCTGTGGCAGGTAAATGGGTGACTAATTTATCCAATGGAAAAAGAAATTGTGCAGCAAATTTTCAAGGGCAGGATACCATTTTAGTCACATTGAAGGATTTTATTCATTCATCATAATGTCAATAGGGTTTAATTGAAGCATAAAGGGACAAAAACTACACAGTAGTCCACACTATGTGTTGTCCACTTCCTTTTAATTGCATCATGACTAAATCTGGCTATGAGGCATTTTTATAAAATTCTCTTTTATGAAATGATATTTTAAAAAGAAATTCTCCTAAAATGCCTTGTTTATTCTTTGAAAGACATATAACCATTTTTTTCTTTTATTAAATGAATGATAATTGCTTGTTCATAAAAGTAAATGTTTAGAAATTCATGAAAGTTTAGTTAAACTTTTAATTTTCTACTGCAGAATTTAGTGATGACAACCAACAGGGGTGCCATTAACCAACAAAAAATGGAATATAAAGCTATTGGGGATTATAAAGTATCATAATTGCAGTTTATCTAAAATAAAAGGCAGTATGTCTTTGAAAACCAGTTATGTATTATATCATATTTGCATTGGTATGTGGTGGCCATTATGACTAACAATACTGAAATAAATACAGTGGTACTTCAGTATTCATCGTTAATTGGTTCCAGGAGTTGTGACAATTACTAAAAGTGATTAATGTTGAACAACATGTGATTAAGACCAACAAAAAGTTCTAGCTTGCATACTGAATACCAAACAGATGAATACCAAAACAAAATTGCATCAAAACACATTCAAAGCAGTTGAGTACTGAGGTACCGTTGTAGCTCTATGGGCTTGGTCTCAAGTTTTACTTTAATTAAACTATTTCTCCTTTTTCCCTTAATAGAACATTGAACTAACCTGGTCCTGGATTTTAAATTAATGTGTACTTATTTCTTCTATAAAAAAATATTCTGCACACACACACACACACACACACACACACACACACACACACACGGGAGAGACAAGACATGCAAGAATAATGATATTATTAACTGTAACACCAAGGAAATGATTGATCTTGCTGGCTTTAAACAGAGGATGAAGAGGATTACATTTTGTCATTTTAATGATTTTTACTACTTAGTCAATTGAGTTTGCTAGATAACTACCAGGTCTGTGCAAGGCTTTAATGGAGTACTTCATTTTGTTGAAAGTTTGTATGAAGCACTCTTATGAAGCCTGTTCATAAAATAATTCTTTCATAATGGAAAGCATTAGGCAACCTTATTTCCTTGCTAGTTTGCCTAAAATTA
>JANHFJ010005286.1:35561-46031 GCA_032468195.1 Cerberus rynchops
ACAGAAAATGTACAAATTTTGAATTTAATTTAGTATGACAAATAAATATAAATCAGTAAACCTAAATTAAATAATTGTACATAATTAGAAACACAACTATAGGCACCCTTATGCTAGCAAATTGATAGAACAGTTCAATTGAATTGCTACAAGGCCTTGGCCTTCATCAAAATTAAAAGTAATTTCCTTTTCAAAGCATGTCTCTCGAATTCTCTTTAGCAAGATTTATTAAGAAGACAGAGAGATATTACAAGACTAGCAACTGAAGTACTTCTCAATAAGTATATCACCAACATATAATTGGAGAGAAGGATTTTCTTCATTTTTTTAACTTTCTAGAAAATCACAAACTCTTAGGTCTTCAGTGATAACAAAGGACTTGGCAGTAACTTCTTATAAAAGCATTTTTTTTAAACAAAATCTTATTAGTTTAGGAACTAATCACTACACATAGTTTCAGTTTTGATTCCTAGAGTAATATTTTTCATTTGGCACATTTGCAACATTTATGTTAATTCTATGGTTAGATGAATTGATGACAATAATTTGAATTTTACTGATTATGGATGATTGGAAAGAGATACAAAGTAATCTGGAAAATTCAAATGTCCTCCAGATATGTGCTATTATAATACATGCATTATGGATGTGATGGGACTATAAGAGAAGTTTCCATGCTTGTTTTACATTTGAAATGCAAAGAGTTTTTAGACATCAATATTTCATTTTGTCATCTCATACAGGTGTTTTATAGAAGACAAAAGCTCCAAGGTGGCCTGGTTAAATCGTTCTGGTATCATTTTTGCTGGTCAGGACAAGTGGTCTCTGGACCCTCGAGTAGAACTCCAGCAGCTTTCTCTTCTGGAATACAGCCTTCGGATCCAGAAAGTGGATATTTATGATGAAGGATCATATACATGCTCAGTCCAAACACTGCATCATCCCAAGACATCTCAAGTTTATTTGATTGTTCAAGGTAAGAACTGATGTTTGGAAATGGGAGCAGAATGTTGGAAAACTACTAGCTGTTGTAATGAAGAATTCCATTGTGAGATTTATTGTTAGTGTCTTGGGGATTTGTCTGAGAAAGGTATAATAAAGCCCTGATTTCCATCCCTTTTTTTCCTGCTAAGGAAATCCAAATTGAGAAAGAATGGCTGGTTTCCATTTCCCATCTTCCTTCAGTCTTCTTATGCAGCAGTACATTAGCAAACCAAGGTACTATTCACCTTGTCTTTCTGTGTAACTATACAATCCAATTTTGGAGAGAAGGACATTTGATATTAAGAACCACTAAAAATTAAAGTTTGAACTCTGTACAATTATCTTCCCTAACTAAGCCTTTATGAGAAGTTGGCTCATTGCAGAATTGAGAAATTAATAGTGATTATGAATACTAACAATAATATTGCCTCCAGTATATGAAGCAAGTTGCTGCTTAATATTTGGTGCAAAGGAAAGTTAATGCATTCATATTTCCCTATGGTCTTCCCAGAAATATTTAGTTGGCAATACATTTGTGACAATAATGCAAGTATTTCTCTTACATTGTACTGTATTGTACTGATTGGTGTGACTGGCAAAAATGATGGTAACTTCTAGATAATAACTTAAAATAAAAGATTATGAATTATAATCATAATCACATAAGCCCATGAGTTCATTAATTCATGTATTTTGGTTTAAAACTTTCAAGCACATTTTTTAGCTTTACATAATGCCGTATAGATTACATTAAACTAAACAATGGTTTGTTTCTCAGTCAGCACATTTTGATAAATAAAGCCATCATCTTTTGTAAATGATAGGTTATGGCTTAAGGCTTGCATCTTTTTCAGCAAACTGTGTCTTGATTTGACATAGCATTCAGATCTGAATTTATTAAATTCTATTTGTTTGTTTTGTCTGTCAATCAGCGTAAACAATGATATCATATAATGGCTTGCAGTTTAGCAATATGTGTGAATAATGCTCTTTGGGTTTGTTCAGAAAAGCATATATTCAGATTATTCAAGATATAATATGTGATATAAATTTAGCTAAGAGTTTAATTTGCAAAGAGAAGGAACCAGGTTTGGGTGCCAGAAGCCTATGGGTTCAGTTCCTGATATTGTCAGTCAGAAGTTTTAAGCCACAAAAAAAAAAAAACAAAAAAAAAAAAACCAAACAAACAAACAAAAACCCTTCTGATTGAGAGAACCACTTCCAGAAAGAATAAGTACCCCTAAATTACTTAAACAGTTAATCTCTCCTGGTGTAAAATAGCTTTGGGTCTTCTAAATCATATGTGGTTTAGAAAGTGAAAACAGATTCTACAGTTCTGTGGATAATTACTAAATTCTTCTGTTCAGACTGGAATTTACTTTTGCATAAACATAGCATTGTTTTTTTTTTAATCTGATGGTCTTTATCTGAAGCAATAAAAATAAATGATATATTGACCAAATTTCTGTCCTTAATTTGTACTTTCTAAAATAACCAATGGTAAACTAACATTAATCTACAGGACAAATAATTCAAAATGTGTAGGATATTCTCTTATGCCTGCTAAGATATGAATGACTGATTGCTGATTTCACATTATATTTCACACCATACATCATGTGAAATGCTGACAGAGTAGGTGGAGATTTATCACAAAGAATATAGATGTCAGGGCAGTCATGTGACTGCAACTCTACAAATGACATCCATATCATTTTTAAATTAATTGAAAAGTTGAGAATGTATTAACTACTTTTCATCTTATAATTATTTTTTTTCTTTTTTAATTAAAATATTCCCAGTTTAAATTCTGTCAATTTCACTTTTTAGTGACTTTGACAAGACAGTTGGTAAGAGTTTCAGATGACATTGCTTCAAAACATTTATCAAAATTTTGATAAAAGAATGCCCGCTGTAGAGTTATACAGTTGAACAAATAAACAGTATAATTAACTTTAGACAAATAGGGTAACTAATAAAACATTTCTAAAATTATACAAGAAAATAAATTGGAATTAATTTCAGCAAGACAGGACTGTCTTTAGTAGTACTACAATTGAAAAAGGCCAATAGACAACATCTTATCTTGAGATTTCCCTGAAACATGGGAACCCAAAGAGTCTGGAGATCAATGGACAGATGATTGAACAATGAAATATATTCCATTTACACTCATAGATTTATGAAATGTATCCAAAAGTTAAGAGCAAATTAACTTTTATCAAACATAAAATAAGAAAGGAATTCAGAGGGCCCTGAATATGTAGAATCATATTAGTAGGTATTTGTAACAGTTCTTAGCTCTTAGGGATTTAGATAAATACTATCACCTTGGTCTCAGACCAGAAATGAATTGGAAGCTAATAAAGATCACATGAAACAGGCATTATATAATCACCACCCAGCTGCAGTTACTATCTTGCTACCAAATTTTGCACAAACTGACATGTTGGGAATGTCTTCAAGGACAGTCTCACCATAATCCAGATGAAATGTTAGCAGGGAATAGATTGCTCTAAGTATAGCTGTAGCTGTATATCAGCCTAAACTGGAAAAAGTCTTTTTTAAGCTATTATAAGAACACATAATATGCTATGTAGATGTTCCCAGTACACTGAGATTTCTCAGCCAAAAGGTGTCAGCAAAGTAGCTGACATCTTTAGGCTATGAAAGTGGCAAAATGTATCAAGTAGCATAATTTATCAGATATTTATTTATTTATATTTCAACAGTTACACTGGGAATGCTAAGTACTATAGAGTTGCTTTGTGGAGCCACACAGAGTCACCTTGTGGCAAGATGGGTGACAAACAAATTTAATAAATAAATAGGACGTTCGGTTTCAGAATAGGTCCCATTCCCATTCTCCAAACAGTGATCCAGATTTATGCTGTCTGAAATCTTACCTCCTTTTTCAAGATGATTTTAGAGTGAACGTCATGATTTGGAATTCTGGATAAAAATGGAAGTGGTTTGCTTTTCACAAGTATCCACTTCCTTGTCCCACTCGTAAAAATTCACCCCAAAACACAAAGAAACTAGACTTGAGTAACATTTCTTCCAGGGATACCAGGAAAGTCTCACATGGGCTGTAAATTGTTAGAACATTATTAACCCCCATACAGAGAACTGCCACTTCTTGTGAGCTTTAGCTCCCTCTGAAATAGCTTGTATGCCACTCACCTGAACAGATGGAAAATATAATCATAGAATTTCTGTGTCATTAAAACTATTTCTATTTCTTGATCCTCATCCAATCCAACATCCATTACTCTGTTTGTTTTATTTTATATCAGCGTTTCTCAACCTTGGCAACTTTAAGAGTTGTGGACTTTAATTCCCAGAATTCCCCAGCCAGCCATAGTGAGTGAGAATTCTGAGAAGTCCACACCTATTAAAGTTGCTAAGTTTGAGAAACACTATCTTACATTAAAACTTTCGTTTTAAATTTTTTTTATCGCATTTATGAAAAATTCTAATTTTGAGATATTCTTAGGAAAAAAAGGGTGAAATTTTTACCTTAAATTTTTACCTTAAATTTACCTAAATTATTATCTTTATTTGTCAAATTAAAAAGATCAAAGGGAACTTGTTAAGACACAGATCCTACTGGGGCAAAGGACAGAAAGAGCAACTCCAGCTTAGCAATTGAAATATAGTTGAATGTTGTTGTTGTTAGTTATGAAGTCGTGTCCGACCCATCATGACCCCATGGACAATGTTCTTCCAGGCCTTTCTGTCCTCTACTATCCCCTGGAGTCCATTTAAGCTTACGAGCTCATAGTTGAATAGGCAAGATCAAATGTTAAAATTCTTTGCTGGAATAGACATATTTATTCATTTTGGCTCCATTTCACTTCCTCTTTAATTTCAGGAGTTTTTTACAATCAATTTCAAAATAATTAAAATTTTGTGTGTTTACAATTTTTTAGAAAGGAAAATAAACATTCACTCATATGAGATATAAACAGTCCAATGAATAATGAAATATATGCAATTACCAAGGATTGGACAAAACTGATATAGATGCTATGCAATAGTTAATACTATGCAAATCCATAATTCAGCATTTAGACCCGGGATTCTGAACCCCCACGACTGCAGCGCAGTACTGGACTGCACCTTGTTCAGTACCAGGCCACACAAGCAGCGTGCAAGTGTGCACACATAGCTCCATTTATGCATGCAGCAGGCACTCACACTCATACATGAAGCTCCATTTGTGTGAGTGGTGGGTGCTCTTTTGAATGCCCACACTTGCCACTTGTAAGGAACCATTTCCTCCCCCCACCCCACTGCAAAGCTGAAAATGTTATGGACCACTGATTTAGACAACAGTTCAGAAAATGAATTTGAGAACTTTAAATCTTGCCTTGGACATCTTTACTAGAATTTGGACTGTTAAGAAAATGCTATCCTTGATTTATAATTTGCAGCAGAAGTTGGTCACAGCCATACTAACATGTGAGAGCTGTCATTAACATGCAATAAACAAATGAATGCTAGCCCTTAGTCAAACTGAAAATCTGTGCAATTTCCTGCATTCTTATTGACTTCATTGAATCTCCATTCCTCTGCTTTGCCAGAATTATTCACAATGCTATTAAAAGGAAATAGTAATTGGCAGTATAAGATATGTTAAGAGCGAAGTGCCATTAAAAAGGAGACAAATTTAAAACAAGTTTTTTTTTTCCCAAGCAGGCTTTCAGTTACCGTATACCTCAGCTGCAGCAGCTCTGGCCTATAGAAGCTTTTCATGATCAAAGTACCCTTTGAACACATATGAATAATGCCTTTTGTGAAGCTCTTACTAATTGGAGAGATAAAATTACCATCTGCAGAGAAGATGATACATTTTTTCCTTCTGTGCTAACCAGCCATTTAATTATGAAGACCTCATGCCCTTGACTTCCTGCCTATCCAGCAGGATACTTCAGGACCGCAAAAAAGGAAGCCACAGAAGCAGCTATGTGGTTCCATGAAAAATATTCCAAACCATGCACTGTAGTGCCACTATTAGAGGCAGCCACACATCAGGGGAAAAAAAAACCCATATATATCAGCATATTACATATTCTGTCTGGTTATAGTGCTCAACTTACATCAGCTTACAGTAGCATTGGAAAAAAAATGACTTACTATCCAGGGGTGGAATCTGACTGGTTTTGCCACCAGTTCGGTGTGCGTGCATGTGCGCCAAATGCTCTGCAACGTGGATCTTTAAAATGCTTTTAGAGGCACCAGAGGCAGTGGGGATCATCAGGAAAGCTCCATAGATGCTCCAAACAGCTGATTCAGGTAAGTAAAAAAAGAAAAACAAAGCTTGTATAAGGAAGGATAAGGGCAGGAGTGGGTGGGCGGGTACAATTTCAAATCTCTACTACCGGTTCAGACGATGTGGTGTAATCCAGCTGAATTTCACCACTGTTACTATTAGTTACTTTCAACCGTCATAGCACACATACCCCATGGTCATGTGATCAGAATTCAGGCAACCAGCATATATTTACGAGAATTGCAGTTTCCTGGGTTCATGTGATCATCGCAACTTTTTTATCCAGCTTTTGACCCACAAAGTCAATGAAGCAAGACAGATTCGCTCAAGGGCCATGTGATTCATTTACCAGCTGCAGTGATTTGCTTAACAACAGTGGCAAAAAAGATCATAAAATTAGACCTCACTCACCAAGCACCTTGCGTAGCAGTGGAAATTCTGGTTGTAGTTGTGGCTATAATTCTGTTTCGGAGTACTATTCTAGCAACAAAATCTAAAATTTGTTATCTATGTGAATATATCAGTTGGAATGATCATGTTACAAATTCTTGAAACTTCAACATGAAAATAATTGCATCCTGGTAAGATTGAACTATTTTAAACACAGTAGGTCACCTTTAACTTTCCATCCTCCCAACACACCTTTTCCATCTATATTCATGACAATTTCCATAGGGTGCTGTGGTTTCTGTAGGTGCTCTGCAACCATTCCATTTAGCAGAGAACATTTTTTGTCTTTCTAAAATTGAAAATAAGGTTGGCAACAAGTGAAATCTCATTTTCGGCTTGCAGTATCTTTTCAGGAAGACAGCTATGTTATCCACCAACCAGACTGTTATAATACACTCCAATGTGTTTTTCCATGGATATTTATCATACAAATGGGTGGGCAACTTTTGGTGGTTAGAATTCATATTAACATTAACAGGGGGAATGATGAGAGAAACTGTTTGTTGCTTTAGACTGGATGGTATATTGCTGGTTTTGGCAACTGTGATTAAAGAGAGCTTCAGAAAAAAAAAACCTCCAAGGCTATATTTCTTGTTATTTCAGCAAGCTTCAGAATTATTTTCTTCCCTAGTGTTATATTTTTATTTTTTCCATTTCTTAATACAGTTCTATTTCAACTTTTGTCTGGCCCTTCAGTGAAGGCCTCTTCTTCAATTTATCTTGATAATAATAAACCTGCAACAGATGGTCAAGAAAATAGATACTGGCCTGAATTTAGTAATCTGCTCTATAAATATATGTAGACTTGAACCTATATCTTTAATTCCCAATCCGATAGGTTAATCACTACACATTCCTGGATCTTGGTTCTATTTCATTCAACTGCTCAACCACAAAATGAAAAATACTTTGATTTTATATCTGTCTCTTTCTGCAGCCAACATAAGAGTAATTCCACATATAAATTGGCAAATCTAGGTTCCATCTTTCATAAACATTTCACAAAACCTTGGGGCACTTCTTAGACCTTACAGAGTGATATAGTTCTTTCTTCAATCTGGGAGAAAGAGGAAAAAACAGAAAGATTTTACATAGAAAGTTCAGAAAGTCCTTTCCAAATCTGTGATTCTGTGAGATAATGGTGGGATTGTTATAAAAAATTGATCAAATAAGTTTGTGCACCTGTAGTACAAAATATTTTTCCTGGTATCCCTAAATTTATTTTTGTTTGAGTCAGTCTGAAGAATACACATATACAGAAAACAAAACCAAGTGTTTTTTTTCTGTGCTTTACTATATACTATACCATTTTTATATTTCTTTTACTATAATGTTTGTGAGACTATTGTAACTTCTTCCATATTGCAGAGATAAATAAAAAATTAAAGACAGAAAGACCAGCTTTGGCAGTAAAATATTGATTGTTTCTTCTTTCCTTCTTGCTTATTTTCAGTTCTTCAGTACCTTTTGGTGCTTTATGTGTTACTGTTCTGAAAAGTTTACTGTGAGGCTAGCTAATAATTAACCACTTTCAAAATATTTCATGACTGAATAAAAAGCATAATTGTTCACTAATATAAGTATATTCTTTAAAAAGAATAATGTTGGATACAAACAAACAAACAAACAAATAAATATAAAATAATTTATACCCAAGGAATTGACTAAGAAAGAATTGTTTGGAAAGAAAATAAGAAAATTTCACAAGTCCTACAACTCTATAACTTTTGTACCATTGCCATATGAGAACAATCTTGTGGACAGGTAGAAAGAAAGGCCAGGCTGACCTAAAATATTTGAATAACTTCAGCTTCAATATCACTTTAAAAATCCCTATCATTATATCTCCATATACAGTATATCCATCTCCATCCTTCCTTTTCTCAGTTTGGCAAAGGATAATCCAAGATAAAAATGAGTGGACTTGAAGGATAATTCAGTAGTATTAATGATATAAAAATAAATAGACTCAGAACTCTGGGAAATGGTAACTTTTGCTGAACTGGTTGGAAATTCTAGATATATTTTTAACTCGCTTGATCTAGATATAGATGTAACCAGATTAGAGAAATTGTTTTTGGTGCTCCCTAAATTATTTTCTTTGGTGCTCCCTAAATTATTTTCTTTCAGATTAACCAGATTTACTACCTGTTTCTTTAGTAGCTTGTCCTGCCAGTGTCAGTGTGGGTGTCCTTTTTCCTTGGGAGTTCCTTGATTAGGGTGTTGTCTGCTTGATTGTTTGCTTGAATCCCACTTATCTGGGCATTGGCTGCCTGAGAGGATGTTTACTGCTTTTTATTTCCTTCTTAACTTTTTTATTCTCTTTGGAATATTGGGTAAATGAGGTTTATTTCTGTATGTCTATTGATGGATGATTTGTCTAAATGCCTAGCATTTTTTGGATTTGGTCTAGGATGCTCATGGTTTCCCAACTGAAATTGCATACAAACTACCAGTCCAAAGACATGATCCATAATATATGGACTGACTAAACCATAGTTTAGTTTAGTTTTAGTTTTAGTTTTATTGAATTTTTTATACCGCCCCATCTCCCGAGGGACTCGGGGCGGTGCACAGCAAGTAAAAATACATGAATACAATTAAAAACAATTTAAAATAATTATATAGGCTGTGAATTTAAAACATCAATTAAAAATTTAAATTTAAAATTTACCCAATATAAAATTTAAAAATTGCTGAAAATAGTTTCAACCACAAAACTGTGAACATCTTAGAAATAAACTATATTTACACACCATTCTAAAAAGGAAATAAAAAAACCTATTAAGGATAAAACCTCACCCATACCACAACTAGCAGAGCAAGCTACTATATACAAACAGGGACTCACATTCAGTCTCACTGATGATGTGACTATCACTCCCGCCTACTGCACACGTGCTCCTGCCCACGCTAAAGAGGCCAGCCCAGATCACAGCCAAATGCTTCAATCAGCTGGAGCCTCTCCAACTGTTCAGAATTTGTTCCTCTTCCACCCTCCTGATGCAGTCCTGCTCTGGTGCACGAAACAGCTGATGATCAGTTTCTCATCAGTTGCGCGTCAGGGCATGTTGATGAGGCGGCACACAGTGGCACCAGTCCCAGGAAACAGCATTGGAGCCCGGACGGCCGCTAGATGCCTTTCCTGCCCTTGCTGGTGTTGGAATGGTCACCAGCTGCTCATCCCACATGGCAGGACAGGCATGGAAAGGGCTGTGACGTCTTATTCCACACACACACACACACACCATGAATGACAGCTCCAGAGCAAATGCTGAATCCGGGGCTGACAGTGGCCTAGTTGGATAAGGGAATATCAGCAAGCAAGCAACTAATCATATACAGCATAAATATTCCAGGGTTCAATTCTCGACTACATATAATCTCTTATTTTGGAAATTAGAGAAAGCTGCCATAATTCCAAATAATATTAAAATCCAGGTTTTGGTTTTTGGTTTTTAAAAAATACAAATTATGAGGTTCCAGGACCTAATCATTCCATTGCTGATTGATTTCTAGTTTATGGTCAATGAATAAATGACACAACAGGTTGTGTCCCCAACTGATTCCAAGTATGAAATATCTCTTGAGAATCTCACCTCCTTACTTCAATCTCATATGGTCTTCTCACTTGAACAGATCTATATCCATTTACACTTCTGTAAGTGAGAGAAAGTAATATTTGTACGCTTTTAGTGTCAAAGCCATCATCTCTAATCAAAGCTTGAACAGCATTACTTTAATATAGCTTTCCTCAAGCT